>VZQC01004283.1:4965338-5065200 GCA_009823505.1 Rhizomys pruinosus | reverse complement strand
CATTAGAGGATGTAAGCTTGTGGCATCAGCCATGGGTTATTCCTCCAAGGAGAGAGCCAATAGCCAATTAGATTTGGGATATACAGACATATGGCTGCCACTGCTGCACAGTATTTCCAGGCAGATGAGGTGTAGCTGGTGCTGACGGAGGAGTCTTGCTTGACTCAAGGAGACCTATATTTGCTTTATTGGTTTAGTGGTCTTTGGTAACACCCTCTGGCATCCCAGAGACCATCTGTATACTTGCAAGTGCGGTCTCCATACATCTTTTCCATGTTTGTATCAGGTAAGAAGGCATCTACTTTTAAAAACGCCACCTGGGCAAGGGGACACGTTACAAATTCACCGGTTTCTCCAGTTCTCTTCCATTCTTTCGCTGCTGCCTCTTTCTGACCAGAGATGACCCAAATCCTCCCAAGCCTCAGAAATACAGCCTGAAAGTTCAGCTCTTCCGAGATGTACAACAAAGCTGGAGACAGACAAGCAAGCTAAGGAGTGAAGACTGGAATCGACACTAAGGCTAATGGGACAGCCCTACCTCCATCACCGTTCTGGGAGGGTGGGGACCACTGCGTCACCCAGAGGCTGGCATTCATTAAGCATCGATAAATATTTCACAAAATCAATGAATGATTTATTAGCAAACACAGTGTCAGCATTGAATAATCAGAAAATCTGTGCTTCTTTGTGTATATATGTCTTCCTATCAAATCACCACCCTTATTGATATAGCGGCACAGCAGTTTAACAAAACAGCATGGAAGTGTGTTGTGTGCTTACCTCTTTAATCTCATAATTTGCTGGAAAATTGAAAGCTTTTGCTTTATTTAACGACCCTCATAAGTTAAAAATATTCGTGGCTATTGTGCTAGTTCCCGACAATGAGTAAATTGTTTGACTTTCTACCTTCTATTTCAAGCCCCATCTACTAGAGTATTCCATTCATCGGACTTCCTCATGCAGAAGATCTTTCTTGTGGATCGTATACTGCCTCTTCTTCAGGTGACTGCTTTTGTTCAAGTATGTTTTAGTTTGATTTATAAATCTTAACTAAGAGAAATAAATCCATTAATTAAAGATTAAGGACAGATTTTAATCAGTTACCAACTATTAAAATGGGAAACAAATCCAGTATGAACTGAAGTTAATGTTGATTTATTTAGAGGTAGCACAGCTTTTTAAAGGGAAAAATGAAAGGATAAGGAACAGTGAGTAGGGGATTGGTAGAGTCAGAGAAGAGGAGAATTAGAAGCAGAAAGGGAGAATTAGAAGCAGTGTTCCAGGCACTGACTGAAGGTTGGTTCCTACGTTCTCACAAAGGCTTGGTGGGCAGGGACCGCATTCTCTGGGTAGTGACTAAGACACAGTAATTTTTTTTCTTTTGGTTGCACTGAGTTTTTCTTGGTCAAGCATTTGAAGGGTAGGTAGGCCAGCATTAGCCTAGGATGTGGCCTTGAGCTCTTAGAAGCTGGGTTAATATTTTGTCCAAGGCTTTGCAGGCCAAAGTTGAAGGTTGTCAAGAGGAGAATTCCCAAAGTGGCCTTGCTAATCTCAGCAGCAAGTTCAAGGCCAGCCTGGGCTGTAACTACAGCATAAACTCTCTACCAGAAAGGACTAGCTTTGGTGAATTATTCTCTAACTGCATGGCCACCTAAGGGTAAGCCAAGAGGTACATGAGGTTGCCCTTAAATACAAGCAATAAAGGGAAAATTATCTACAGAGAGTTTTAAAATATTTGCTTTTTATTATTACTATTTGCCAGCAATTCTAAATAGCTTCAATGATAAAAATCTTCATCTTCGCTCAAGTCTTTTGATGACCCTAATTATAAATAATTTCTCTAGCTATTGTTAAATTTTAATAATATCTAGTAAGCTTTGTATTTGCCCATTTTTATTACTCATCTCTTAACATATATTGTACTTTTAAGGGAAAGTTAACATGGAGAATTGCTAGTTATACAGTTGGCCTTTAACACTTGTGGAGTCAGCACTTGCTTTCATTTTTAAATAACTTTTAGTGGTTTAGAACACATCTAAGCTAACTCTGGGTCTGTATATTGCTTTCACACTTTGATTTAAACAGTAGGCTTGGGCTGGAGAGATGGCTCAGCGGTTAAGAGCACTGACCGCTCTTGCAGAGGACCCAGCTTTGATTCCCAGCACCCACATGGCGGCCGAGAACCGTCTTTGACTCCAGTTCCAGGGGAATCCAACACCCTCTTCTGACCTCTGTAGCATTGCAGGACATGGGTGCATCAACCTACATGCAGACACTCACACACATAAAAAAAAAAATAAATAAATAAAATTAAAAAAAAAAAAAACAGTAGGCTCAAAATACACCAGGATGGCACAGTGACTGACAAAGATGGGGAACCGGACGCACATCAGTTCAGTCATCCTATGTAACCATGTGGAGTTGAGCCTAATGTTTAAAACAAAAGAAGAAAATAGTGTGAACCACAAGTGGAGTATTTTGTTGATTTAAGTATTGAAGAGTGCCTTTAAATTTTAAATGTGTGTTTAAAAAATTTTTTTTATTTATATTCGTGTGTGTATGAATGTACTGTCTGCATGCAGGTTTGTGCACCCGTGTCTTTCAGTGCCACAGAAGTCAGAAGAGGGTGTCAGATTCCCCTGAAACTGGAGTTAAAGATGGTTCTCTGCCACCATGTGGGTGCTAGGGATTGAACGCGGGTCCTTTGCAAGAGCAGTCAGCACTTGTAACCACTAGGCCCTCTCTCCAGCCCTAAATGTATGCTTTTAAAATTAGTAATCATTAAAAACTCAAATCAAGAGAACAAAACATCTTACTGGTGTTTCATTTAGCTGTTGCCTTATTTGTTTTGTAGTCATTGGTTTTACTAAAATTCACTTATTACCAGAAAATTATTTGCATGGGATGTAATAGAATAGATTATTAAATTCCAAGCTGTTAAATAGCAGTAAAACCACCATATGAACAACTGAATTGCTTTTTCTCAGACTTTGTGCTTTGTTCATTTATTTTCCAAATCACTTTGCGAATCATCATAACATTCACTGCAAGAATTTCTTTGTCTATTTATTTTCTAGCTTCTATCATTCTAAGCTATTGTTCTAGTTTGCTTTTTTCTTGCTGTGATGAAACACTGACCAGAAACAACTTGGCAAAGAAAGGGTTTATTTCAGTTAACAGTACAATCCATCACTGAGAGAAGCCAGGGCAGGGACTGAAAGCCGGTACCTGCGGACCAGAACTGGAGAAGAGACGATGGGGGCTGGGGCTTCCTGGCTTGGTTCCTCTGGCTTGCTCTCTTATACAGGCCAGGCACGCGGGTGGCAGTGAGCTGGGTCCTCCAACATCAACCAGCAATCAAGAAAATGCCCCAGAGTGGCCCAGGCCATTCGGATGGAGGTAATTCATCAACTGAAGTTCCCACTTCCCAAATGACTCTAGTTTGTATCAAATTAAGTAAAACTAACCACAACAGCTATTTATTTCATCTGTTGATTGTTATTGAAAATAATTTTTCTGTATAGAAAGATGTTAACAAAACTGAGAGAAAGAGAAGGTGGGGAAGAACAAAATGAAGGAAAGACATAGGGGAGAGGATAGAAAAGACGGAGAGAGAAAGGACAGGGTAATAAAGAACGAGAACTTAGACAATAACACGAAACAGGAGCAGCCGGACACTGAGACGGTAGCACACTATTTGCCAACTGAATGGTTCTTTAGCACTTTTTATTGAAATATTTAGAAGTTAATTCACTCAATATTTATTTAGTCTCTCACAGAATCTCTTTTCCAATAATTATTTTGTGTGTCATCATTTCAAAGCCATCATATTTTATTTTTATTTTATTTATTTGTTTTTATTTCTATTTATTTTTGTATGTGTATGAATGTACTGTCTGCATGCAGGTTGGTGCACCCGTGTCGTGCAATGCCACGGAGGTCAGAAGAGGGCGTCGAATTCCCTTGGAACTGGAGTTAAAAATGGTTCTCAGCTGCCATGTGGGTGCTGGGGATCGAACCCCGGTCCTCTGCAAGAGCGGTTGGCGCTCTTAACCGCTAGGCCATCTCTCCAGCCCCATCCATCATATTTTAGAAACACCAAAACAAAGTTAAAGTTAAATGACAGGAACTAAAATATGTTCAAATTCTATCACAGTTAAACTGTTAATATCCCTCTGAAAAGGTAGACTAACAGCCCTAGAGAAAAATGGAGAAAAGATATGAAAATGAAACGAAACAAAACAAAACAACGCTCAGTGTTACTCAGAGTAAAGAGTACACAAAGGTAACATATATGAAAGTGTTAGAAATCCAAAGGCTTGACAAGAACTCTGCTGAGGAGACTATAGGACATAAGTTGTATAATACTTTGTGTTTTTTTTTTTTTTTAAATAAAAGAGCACAAGTCCAGTTTATTTACTTTGCATTAGTTTAAATCCGTGAGGGGTACAGCATCACACGGCTTCTGTGTCCAATGGCCTTTGCAGGAAGGTTGCTTTGGAGTTTGGCACGAATCATGCGGCTGTTTCTGCGGGCAGGGTTACCCTTCCTCAGATTACTCTGGTTTTCTTTGGTTTGCCACCAGGAGTCACTGTGTTGTTTTTGGCTTTATATACGTAAGCACATCTCTTGCCTAAGTAGAATTCAGTTTCATCTCGGCCATAAACACCCTTGATTTTAAGAAGCGCTGTGTGCTCCCCTTGGTTCCGGCGTCCTCGCTTATAGCCAGCAGAAGTGGCCTTGCACCACAGCCTTCCAGACATATTTGCCCTTCAGAAGTACTGTTCCCAGCAGTCCTCCGCCGACGCCAAGACGGCGGAAAGAGGAAGGTGCAGTCGGCCGCACTAATACTTTGTTCTTAAGAATATAAAATAACATAGTCCCAAGAATTTGATGTGTAACCTCAGAAAGGGAAGAGAAGGGAAAAGGGGAAAGAGAGAAGAAATAAGAAAACAAAACAAAACAAAACAAAACCCTGGATCTTCGATCTCTCACTCTCTCTCACCCTCCTCTCCAAAGCCCAGGGACTCTTGCTGAAGAGGTGGGCGCGTCAGATCGTAAGGGCCAAGGAGGGGGGATAAATTGTGAGATTACAGCAAAAAAATGGACTGGATTTTATTTTTTTGTGTAAGCAAACCTCTTCATTTGGACTTGGGTACCTTGGGTTGTACAGAAAACTAGATACAGTTGTAATTGTGCTGGTATGGACATTCCTCACGTTTGTTGGCTAAGTGTACTTACTGCTTAAATAAATAAAAAAAGAATTAAAAAAATGACACAATTGTCATAGAAGAGAATTTAGAAATAACTATTGAATAGTGTGTATGTGTTTATCTGTGGTCTTTGCATATATTAAGCATGTCTAGGAACTTAGGGAACATTTAAAGAATACATCAGGGGAAGATTATAAAGCAAAAGTTTCATGGGAATTCATTCTAATCTTTTCTTTTATAGTTCTTTGTAAGTATCCATGGCGAAAAACATTTAAATGTTTAGTATGCATGCATGGAATATGACAAGTGTGGAGCATCTGGGACAGTGAAGAATGGAGTTCCTTACAGGTGAGTCTTTTTGTTTTGTTTTGGCTTTTTTTTTTTTTTTTTTGGTCTTTTCGAGACAGGGTCTCCCTGTAACCCCAGCTGTCCTGGAACTCACTCCGTAGACCAGGCTGGCCTTGAACTCACAAAGATCCGCCTGCCTCTGCCTCCCAAGTACTAGGATTAAAGGCGTGCGCCGCCACGCCAGGTGAGTCTTTTTGAGCTGGCCACTAACAGAGGCTTCTCAAATGAGAGAGGTCTGAGAATCTCATGGGCTGGGATTCAGTTGCACACATTCAACTTCAGTGATCTCAGGGCAATGAGGTGTATATCTGAGACACATATGACCCCACACTCTTAGATACCTCTGGGAGAATTGCAGCTAGTCCAGAGCAAGTCCACATCTGTGGGTGGGAAGGAGAGGATGGTATGCAAAAGCTGAATTCTATCTCTGGAAGAGAATTACTGACACTGTAGCTGAGTAACAGAACTTGTCTTTCATTGGATATGATGAAATGAATCATACTATTACTTTTAGAGATTTTAGTATTCAACTCTCAAAATCCTTAATAGGTGATTTTGTGATTACCAATTCCACCAAGATATTTGATGCCCTCGGAAGTAACACAGACTAATTCTAGAAAATTATACTAGAGATCCTAAGTTCAAATATATGTCAATGTACAAGAATAAACCATTTGTAGAAGATTTTCAGTGATGAGTGCCTGAATATTTATCTGCATTTTTAATTGATTAAATGTACTAATTGGCTGGAGATACATTCCACATACATGTAATGTAATATAGTATAATCTATATATATACCTATTGATATTGAAAAGTCTCATCATAAAAACAGAGGGAAAGCAAGCTGGCATCACACAAGCTCTGTAAAGAGTTACTGTGGCAATAGTAGCACACCCCAGGACCTGACTGAGGAGCTGGCTATTTCTGGATGCCAGACACAAGTGAATAGCAAGGTGATTTGCTCTAAGAACTTTGACCTCATGACCAGAAAATTATCAAAACGATGGTAAATGATTTGAATACTCACAAAACCTAAAAGTTCCCCAAACATATTCTTTACCATTTCCCTGTATTCCTGTATTTCTTCTACCAAAGCCAGATATTAAGTGAAGTAATGTGTCTGGAATTGTCCAGCAGATAAAATTTCTATTGGCTTCAAATACATGAGCCAGTTAAAAGATGGCTGCCTTCTCAACTTGTGTGGGCTTATTTTCTCTTGTAACAAATTGCTATAAATTGTCACAAAGTATGGCCAATTACCTTGGCAGTTTAAAGCAATGTGTTTCACTATTTAGGAAGCAGAAGTCCAGTCCTTACAGAGTGTTATTCAGGGCCATGCATCCTCCTGAGGCTCCTGGGTGATTACATCCACTCTATCCTCTTGTATCCTCTAGCAACTACTGGCTTTCCTGATCGTTCTTCGATCTGCAAGTTGTGCTAAACTTACCTTTCCCTGTCTTACTTTCTCTTGGACTGGTGTGATCAAACACCCAGACAAAAGCAACTTAAGGAAGAAAGAAAGTACTGAACCCAGGCTCACAGTTCAGGAATACAGTCCACTGTTTGTGAGAAGCCAAGACACCTGGGGCTTGATGCAGCTGGTCACATCACATGCACGGTCAGGAAGCAAAGAGCAGTGGATGCATGCTACTACTCAACTCAATTTCCCCCTTCCTAAGCTGCAGGATCACTACCAGGGAATGGTGACCCCAGAGTGGATGGGTCTTCCCACCTCAGACAACACAGTCAAGATTATCTCCCAGGTATGCCTAGAGGCCCGTCTCCCAGTTTCCAGGTTCTGTCAAGCTGACAGTTAATACTAACCATCACATTCAAACTTTACAGTATAAAAATTTTTTGAGTGTACAGGAAATCTTTCTCTACTTCTTCCTTCTAAAGGCATTTATGATGACCTGTAAGGCCCACCCATATGGTCCAGGGTTACCGTCTCATCTCAAGATTCTTTATTCCACTTTATTCATAGACAGGGTCTTATTATAGAGCCCTGATTGGCCTGGAACTTGCTATGTAGAACAGGCTGCTTTGAATCAGAAATCTACCTGCTTCTGCCTCACATGAGCTAGAATGAAAGGCATGCACCACCATGCCCAGCTTCATCTCAAGGTTCTTAACCATGTCTGTGAAGACTCTTTCAAAATAAGAGGGTTCCATTGATTGGGACCTTGTATCCTTGGGAGTATAGTTAAGCTAACTTCACCAATATTGAGTCAATCAATTTATTCGGATAGGTTGAACCTTTTTTCATTGCCATAATAGGATAATGAATGAACAGAAAGTACTGTACCTCCCTTCACATGCCTGCCCTTTGGATTTGCCATCATTTTTTTTTTTTAATTTTGAGGAAGAGGACATTTATTTCCCACAGATTTTCAGAACATATGGTCTCTGTCACAACTCTTCAACAATGAAATTGTTGTCGTAGCAGAATGGGAATGAATGAACATATCAAAGTTGTCATAGCAGAATGGGAATGAATATGTTTCAGTAGAACTTTGTTTTAAAAATCCGGGAGAGGGCTGGATTTGGCTTGTGGGTTGAGATGGCTGACTCTGTTCATAAGGCATATGCATTTATATTTTTGCATTGTAGCTTGCACTACAGAAACTCCTCTGTGTTTCTAGAGATTCCCTGAAGGAAAGAAAAGTGTATATAATAGAGCTGAGTCTAGAAGAGGTGACCTGTGTCCGGAAAACAGAGCTGGAGACACTCTATGTAGAAGGAGAGGGGTTTGGTAGCCTTTGGAGCACTACAGCTTACTGTGGTGGCCATAACAAATTTCCACCTTTGGGACTTAAAAAAGCACAAACATGTTATCTCTCAATCCTACAGACTGCAAGTACAACAGAAGCCTCTCTGCATAAAATATCAAAATGTCAACAGGACTATGTTTCTTGTGAAGGTTCAAGGTTAAAGTCAGTTTCATTGACTTTACCAGCTTCTAGCTGCCCACATTCCTTGGCTCATGGTTCATCTTCAAAGCCAACAGCGCAGCACATTGAATAGTTATATGGTATCACATCAACTTTCTTCTTCCACTTAAGGACATTTATGATTACACTGACATAGCCAAATAACCCAGGAACATCTCCAAGTTAGTTAACAAGCCAACTAAATTGTTTCTGATTGGTAATGTCTCTTTTCCGTGTAATATCATGTATTCACAAATTCCAAAAACTAGGATATAATATGTTCGGGGAACCATTACAGTACATACCAAAAAGAGGGTGTCGGGCCCGTAATATATTCCAAAGCACACCTTAGAAGGTAGTGAGATCTCTGCTTCAGGATGAACATAGAGGTGGAAAGAAGCCAAAAACAAACACCATGCCCTCCCAAGAGGAGCAACAAATTCCTTGTCAGAAGACCACAAGTCAGGGCACCTGTGGAACCCAAGAGAACCATCCAACCAGGAAAGGAACAGGAGAAGAACAGTGATCAGCACAAACAAAGGACCAGGGGCTTCCTCGATTCTTGTGGAATGAGGCAAAACAAGCTTCATCCAGCTTCTTAGATTGATGTAAGGAACCAAGTTCCAACTATGACTGATACAGGATGTCCTAGTGGTCAGACAACTGAGAGCTCTGATGCAAGTTACATTTCCCCTAGGAAAGCAGAAGGACGTGGCATTTTGTTATTGCTAGACTGACCCAAGCATGTCCACATTCAATGCTTATTTTCTAAACAGTGGACATTCAACAAGCTTGTTTCCTTCATTTCCTCCTCTGTCTTCCTAACTTTGCAATACTCCTGCTCAAAAGCATTTAATGCTTCAGCACTTCTGAGCTGATATTAAAGATCTCCCCCAAAGGCTTTCAGGTTGTGATCCGGAGGTACTTAAATATTATATTATAATATTTAAGTACATATTATAATTTATAATTAATTATAATTATAATTAATAATTATAATTATAATTAATGTACATATTATAATTTCCATTATCATTACAAAAATCTGAGCTTCCCGCTACTATTCCTTACATGCTCTTCTGCCTGCAAAGACTTTTCCATCTCATTTCTATACCTCTAATGCCAAGGACATTGGCCAAAGCTGCTTTTATCACTTCCTCAAATTATACTTTTGATTTTTCTGAGAGCCCTTCCAATCATATTCCCTTTTAAATTTCTCTGTAAAATTAATACATTTTCTCTGAATTTCCTTGAGTCTGATTTTCAAAAGTTTATATTATGCGGTTATCTGTTGTGTTAAAGTATATTCCTTACCACTAAGGTATTTGCAAAAGGACACTTTCTTCCAAAATGATCTTCTGATAATTTCTACCATAAGCTTAAGGAAAAAGCTAACTTTAAAATCTGGGGTTTTCCACTTAGTAGTTGAGGCTATGACTTCATTTCTCCAAGTATGATTCTAAATATCATAGTGAGAATGAAAATACCTGCATCACAAATAGTAAGAAAAAATTATGGTGCATGCATTTATATGTATACATAATATATGGATCTGTCACATATGTATATGTATCACATGTATACATATATACAAATCATATATATACTTATATACATATGCCACACACGCACACATATAGTTGTGTCTATACACATATGCCATCATTTTACTTATCAGGTAGACATTTGTGTATAGCTATACATATACCATCATTTTGTTCTTACAAATCGTGAAGCAGATTTTTTTTTTTACTCCAGAAGGAGTGTAGGCATGTTACCCTTAAAAATATTCTAAGCCAGAGGAATTTGAGAAAAGCACAGAAGTAGCAAGATCCAGTTCAAGGTCTACCTGCTGTTTTCCCGTGAACTGGGTCATAAAACTGAGAAGGGTTTTCTGGCTTTTGCCTGGAGCAGGTAATAAGGCCCTCGCATGAGAGGCACCTTTCCTATACAGGCAGGAAAGAAGGTATTTATCTTTGAAAGACACAAGCAAACAGGCCCACTAAACTTCCACTAGTTTATTGCCTAGACCTTCCTGTCATACTTCTATTCTATATCCATTTCTTCATTAGACCTCAGCTAGACAAGTCACAGGTCAGATGGGAGAACCTACTTATCCTATTGAAGAGGCATAGTATTAAACTGACTCCTAATCACTTATTGTTATACCTATAGAGCAGTGCATCTCTCAACACTTTTTGGCATCCTCTTGGGGGAGATGGCAGTTGACACAGAGGCCCACAGCTGGCCTAGATGCAGAAAGAAGACCATGGCGTGCTCAGCCCTGAATGGGACATGCTTCTGGAGAGGCAGAGTCCCTTTCCATCAGGGGTGTGAGGCCTGGTAGGGTGACCAAACTCCGTACCCAAGATCATTAGAGCAACACAGATTAGACTCAAGAGTCCCTTAAGAAAGGAAAAATAGCCGGGTGTGGTGGTGCATGCCTTTAATCCCAACACTCAGGAGTTCAAGGTCAGCCTGGTCTACAAAGCAAGTTCCAGGCCAGCTGGGGCTAAAGGGAGACCCTGTCTCAAAACTACCAAAAAAAGGAAAAATAATAACAGGAAAAATGAAGGGAGTGTTGTAGGGATGGAGATGAGGGAGGTGGTCTGAATGTAATAAAAATGCATTGCGTGAAATTATCCTGAAGAATAAATAAAAAGAAAAAATAAGTACATTTCCTTATGAAGCCTTCTATATCACATAAACCTCTTAAAAATGTAGCTATATTTATGCATATATATATACCATCATTTAATTTATATTTATCTTTTAATACACATGACTGCATCATATTCACTATGTCTTAAACTTCTAAAGGCTTGAAATGTCAAAATATGAAGTTTTTCAAAATAATGCTTCAGGGCTGGAGAGATGGCTCAGCAGTTAAGAGCATCGGTTGTTTTTGCAGAGGACTTGGGTTCCATTCCTAGCACCCAAATCGTAGCTAGTAACCATGCCAACTCCAATTTCAGGGGAATACATTCATGCACATAAAAAAGGGGGCTTCAATTCACGCGGAGCTGCAGCATCGGCCTTCATGACCTGCATGTCCTTCCTTCAGCCTATAGCTTTCTCCCTTTGAACCACCACTGAAGGCCACTAGAGTAGTTCAAAGTCTGTTTTGTACAGCAGGAGCCATTTGTGTCAATCTTTCCCAGGACCTTAGAAAGCGCAGACACCACAGACTTTAGAAAGTTCAGACACAGGCACAGAGTCCTCTGCGTAGACATCGATACACCTTTGAAGACTGCAAGTTAATTTTCTATCCTGCTTGGCTATTTCCTGTAGTGTCATTTCAAGTTTTTCCTTTGTTGTGGCCCATCAGCTTTCTTTTCCTTTTTCAAAGAAATTACTGCCCTCTAGTGGCTGGAGTGAGTCTCTGTCTTTCAGCTGCCAAATGAGAAGGGGGAAGAGGGAGGCCTTTTAATTTCTCTCTAAGAGCTATGAGAATTGATGAGCTGGGAGGAGAAAGAGGTGAACTGCAACAATAAGAGACACAAAGAAGTGTGACTTGATGGCGCCCATACAGTACTTTGCCGTGCTGTGCTGGCAGCAGTCAAAGGATTTTATGAACCCTTAGAGACTTGTTAAATCCTAACCATTGATTTATCAAGATCTTTCTGATTATCATTTATGATTTAATACATTTTCCCAGTCCTGTTATCTCAGCTCATTTCTCTCCTATCTGCATTGCGTTGGGAGGGTGCAAATTCCTGTCATATAACTGCTGGATTCACATACAGCTTCCCATGCATAAGTTGATGTGGGTAGCTGGGGTGGGGGTGCAGGTGGGGGTAAGAGCTGACTATCATTATGTTTGTGTTAAAATGAAGAGAGTCCAGAAAATACAAGTGCATTTCTAGTTGGTGACTTCTTCCTCATTAGACTGAGAGAGGAGGGTCATGAGGTCATTTTTTTCTCTCTCTAATTCTAATGAAGCAGCTGGAAAGATCAAAAAATCATTGTGCATAGTCAAAACCAATTAAAGGAGGGTTACTAGCAACCTGCAATTATCTATACTTTTGAAAATGATGCCAGAGACTTAATTGGATAAGTAAAATCTGCCTATATTCCAATAACAATTTGACCAATAATCCTACTGTACACATTTTGCCAAACCAGCTAATATGTTTGTCTTTGAAGTCCTGCTTGATTAAACCTGAGCATGCACTTCTGCCTAACAATGGTCAAGTGGAAGGTTTTAAGGATGGATGACAACCTCATCCCCAATCCTACAGCTAGTGTCTGAAGTGACATTGACAAGCAGAAAATAAAATTCTCCCATGTTCAGGGGCCTTTATAAAAGCAGCTGAACCATTCCAAAGGTCCCAGATAGAAAGGGACTGAAAGGTATGCACACAAATGATCACTTAGCTAAAAATTGTCATCACTAGTTATAGAGCATTGCTTCCATGTCCTGGTGATAAATCATTTTGTTTATCAATGTGCTGCAAAATGTGTGGTTTTTCAATAAAAGTAATGAACACAATGATGGGTTAGGTTTTACTTCAGACTACTGGTCCTTGGGCAATCTCCAGAACAAAATGTTGCTGGGTCCCAGCCCATCAGTTGTTTCCAGAATTCCTACTTCTCTCCAGTCCAGTTGAATAAGTTTAAAAGGTCAAAGAAGAAAAATCAGGTACAAACAAAGGAAACTGGATAATTTATGAACCAGGTAATCTGTGAGAAGTATAAGAATATGCCACCCCCAAAATATGCCACTTTGGTACATGGATTATTTTGAGCTGAAGACCTCCCAAAATGAGCAGAAGTAGGAAAACTTCTAATAAGTTTTCCTTTCCTGAAAGACCATTTCTTTCATCAAGAAAACTATCATTCTAGAAATGGCATCCTCTCTTCTGGGCCAGGTAGCCTAAGTCTATAGTTCCAGCACCCACGAAACAGACAGGACTATCTCAAGGTCATGGTCTTAGAATCTGAGACAGGAGAATCTCAAGGTCAAGTTCTGGGAATCTGGGGCAAAAGAATCTCAAGGGCCTCACATCAACCTATCTTTGGACACATGCTGTGTGTGTCAAACACCCAGCTCAGTCCCCCACTGTTAATGGAGTCTGCTCCTTTGCCTGCCTGCCACTTGTTCACCCATCTGGACCTGGACCTGAACTGACCGTTTCCTGCTCTGGGGCCAGGTTTAGCCTTTTACCTCACAGTTGGGTCAATTTTCTCTCAAACGCTGACTCCAACAGCTGAGCAGCATCCCCTTCCAGGCACTCACCTGCTTCTTTATCTTATCAGTAGAGACTCTCAGGTGACTTCTGAAACCACGTGAACTCTGCTATAGCCTCTTTTAGTTGTATTCATTCTGTAGAGTCACACATATGCATATAGATATATAGATACATGTACTGTGTGGAATGTGATCTCAGAGTTAATATTAATAATTAAGTTTGGACTTGAACAACTTGCATTTGCCTCAGCCAGATTACCAAGCTAGGCAGGATATATGACAGATTGATGTCATTGAAACTGCTAACCATTGTGAATTTCTTGTTGTTCAATAAATTCCGACCTTGTGGAAAGACAAGATATTAGTTTGTTTCTGGTATTGTGTATCCATGACACAGCTGCCAAACCTAGGATGAACAAAGATGCTTTTACTTCCCCTATATCTATAATTATGTTAACGAGTGAATATGAGCTGGGCGTGGTGGTGCACGCCTTTAATCCTAGCACTTGGGAGGCATAGGCAGGCGGATCTTTGTGAGTTCAAGGCCAGCCTGGTCTACAGAGTGAGTTCCAGGACAGCTGGGGCTACAGGGAGACCCTGTCTCGAAAAGGCCAAAAAAAAAGTGAATACGAAGTAATAAGAAAAACTATTTATGCTCTTCATCGATCTGTATATTTTTGGCCCTATTATAAATCAATCTGATAGCCAATTCTCAGGGGGTAAAGCTTCTTTTATAACATTATGTTTAATATATCCAATTGTCTCTATTATGTAAGGAATTGCATACCATACCTCAAACTTTAAATATTCTCCAGGCATACAAAGCCATTGTGAGCCCTGAAATCCCAGAGGAAGATTCTAGATGTTAAAGGGATCAGAAGAGCCTTCCATTCCTGAAGAAGGATCATGGTGGGATGAACTCACTAGAAGAGTTTCATTTATACCATCCATTCATTTAATGAATAGCTCCACTGCTTGTGGTGGGTTCATGTTACATCAGCTTAGCTAAGGGAAACCACATGTACTAGAATAGTCTGTAGGCCTAGTGTGGGCCCTAGTGACATTTTCATAAAAGCTGAGAAGTAGAAGCAAAATAGCAGCTTTTAAAAACAGACAAGAAATGCTTTACAGCTACAGTCAGATTCACTGAGTTGCACTCACCAACGATTCAAGCATTTGTGATGCATCTGCCGGCATAGGCAGGTCTCAGTCCCAACTTTTCTCGTTCCTGTTTATTCAACCTCTCTAATTCGTGAGCCAAGTGAATATTGACTTCCATGGTAAACGGTTCAGTCTTCCATTATGCATCACATATTGTATTAATAGTGGAGACTTGGGGGACTGACACAGGGTCCAGTCCATCTGAGCAAGTCCCAGCTCTTCATGTGTCCAGGCTCACTTGTCTCTTTATGTTGACTTCATCTTTCTTCCCATGCAGCCACTTTCCAATGTAGACTCCAAAGGCGAATGAGAGACTAGGCTTTGTTAAACGATGTAAACAGCTCTGACAATTATGGAAAGTCTTCTTTCCTGAATAAGCTTCCTGCTTTTCTGCTCAACAAAGAACACACTGCTTTGACAAGATGCATGGATGTTTTTCCCCACAAACCAAGCCATTCTCCAGTGCATACCAACTGGAAGAATATTCCAACTCGGTCTCACAAGACTGCCCCCTACTTCAAATGATTCCCGGTTTTCCACTTTGGCTTCAGTAATGCTAGCCTGATTGTGAGGCCCTCTCTACTCACTGATGTATGGCTTTGTCAGGGAGATGTGGACAGCCCCAAATCTGCTACTGACAACAGACAAAAGAAATGATTCTGTACAAGCCTGGCTTGGAGAATCAATGGATTTATTGGTGTTACTTACAAGACAATGGGTGAGGGGCTACTTACAGGAGCAAGGATGACTCAAAAGCAGCTGCATTCTCCCTGCCAAATTCCGTACTAGAATTGGTGACAAATCATGAAAGCTGCCTAAGTAGGGTTTCCTGAAATGTGTTGGAAGCTGCATGGAAGAGTCCCCTGCTCCCAATTATTTTTTGACTATGTAATCTTGGAAGAGACCGGTGAATACTTTGTATGTTTTTGAGATTCCCGAGTCTCTCATAATAAGTTTCCTTAGTTTCTTAAGTTTGGGAATCTACCTTCCTTCTTCCAGGAGGGACTGTTTTAATTCAGAGAAAAGAGTGACTAATTCCAATTTGTTATTTCATATATTCTGGAGGATGTACATGTGCAGCCAAGTAAAAATGGGTGGGTCCAAGAACAATAAAGGTGAATGGGGAAGTAAGGAAGTTCCAGGATCTCTCTGGGTCACAGGTTCAGTCATCACTTACCACAAGCTTGCAATCTTTTTTGTTAAAATGGAAGAAATAAGCTTTTACAAAGCTTAACCTCCAGCATCCCGCCCAACCCCTAGTTAGTGGGACGGGCTGCATTATAGTTAGCTTTCTATTGCTGTGACAAAACATTGACCAAAACCAACTTGAAGAGGAAAGGGTTTACTTGGCTTATACATCCTGATCACAGTTCATTATCGAAGGAAGCCAAGGTTGGAACTCAAGGCAGAAAGGAACCTAGAAGCGGAACCTGATGCACAGACCGTCTTGCCCATGCTCAGCCTGCTTTTGTATGCAACCTGGGACCACCTGCCCAGTGGTGGCACCACTTGTATTCTGCTAGCTCCTCCCATACCATGCAGCATTCAAGGGAATTCCTGCAGGCCATGTTCACAGGCCAGTCCAATAGATGAAATTCCCCACTTGAGGTTCCCTCTTTTTCTGCATGTCAAGTTGACAACTGAAGCTCTCTAGCACAGACTGAATTCCAACCCTTTAAACCTCTAATCACCTGGATTTTCTTCCATGTGACCCCTTCCTGGAGCTAAGTGAGAATTCCATTCTATGTCACTTTATTAATAAAACTCTGATGTGTTCAAAAGGGTTCACTGCAAAATAACAAAAGACATTCGTGCCATTCAAGAAATTCCAAATCTTTTAGGGGCTATATGTTATAAATCACTGGCAAAGGCAGTATGCTTCTATCATATCATTTTATTATATATCATTTGCTGTTTACACTAATTTTCTAATGATCTCTCACCAATATGCAGCCTACCATGTACTTTGGTGAGACAAATGGTAGTAAAGAATAAAGTAAAGTAAGTTAGTGTGGCAAAGGCTGTATTGGTAGCCTATAGTTACCATTGGAAAAAAAAATCACAGACCAGACAGCTTAACTGATAGACATTTATTGTCTCACTGTTCGGGAAGCTAGAAGTCTAAGACCAAGGTGCCTGTAAGGTATAATTTCTCCTAAAACTTCTTTCTTTGATTTGCAGATGTCTGCTTTCTTACTTGGTATGCAGTTGAAATTTTCTCTGTATGTGAGCATCACTGTCTTCACTTCTTCTTGATCTTCTGCATTAGAGCTCTAGATATATGACCCATATCACCTTGTAAGCCCAAAGTCCAATACAGTCACATTGAGGATTAGGGCTTTAAGAGCTGAATGTTGGGGTGGATGTAAGTCATTCCATAACAAAGACTATTATTCAGCAAATAGGAAACTACAATCACACATTAAATCTTCAAGATACTATCACAGAGTAATGCCAAAGAAAGCCATAAGATGGACATGACACCGTTCTGGAGTTGTGGATTTAGAGAACAACTGATTATATAATGTCCCATCCAAACTGAGGTACTTAGAGTAAAAGGGTGCTCTAAAAAAAAATGAACAAATACTAAGTGAGCTTTGGGAGATATACGATCTAGAACTATCTTAAAGAAAGCAGGAGCCAGGGCTGGAGAGATGGCCTAGCGGTTAAGAGAGCCGACCGCTCTTACAGAGGACCCGGGTTCGATCCCCAGCACCCACATGGCGGCCGAGAACCGTCTGAAACTCCAATTCCAGGAGAACTCCAGTTCCAGGGGAATCCGAGACCCTCTTCTGACCTCCGCGGCATTGCATGACACGGGTGCACAGACCTGCATGCAGACAGTACATTCATACACATACAGAAATAAATAAAATTAATAAAAAATTAAAAAAAAAAAGAAAGCAGGAGCCTTAACATAGCATTGTGTGAAGAGAACAGTCCATAGGAGAAATAACATGTAAGCTGCAAGGAGAAGAATGGAGAGAGATATTTAGCAGATACTTAGCATTTGGATCTTTCATGTTATTGTATTGGAACTAAAAGCTGTTATGCTAAGCGAAGTAACACAATTTCAAAAAAACAAACAATGTATGGTGTCCCTCATTTATGAATCCTAGATATAGCTTGAAGTTTATGTCTCTCTTTTCCTAAGTTCTAAGATTTATAAGAAAGAATAAAGCAGTGATTCCTTAAAAGTACATTAATACATACATCAACTTGCCATGTAATTCAGAAATGTAAAATAATATTTCTTTTTACCTGCACACAACTTTACTGTTCAGTTGTAAATCCCGAATTTACAACTATATGGAATTTACCTATAGTTAATTTTCAGATTTTGTAATTTGGACATCTGTGTGGAGTGTATATATGCATATTTTGTAGCAATATAAAATTAAAGGGAACAAAAAAAAATACCTGTTCAAAGAACTGACCAAAACAGTAAAGTTCTGCATCAAAAAATGTTTAAAGAAAAGACTGAGAAAAAGATGCAAGACAGGACTTAACATATATGGCAGAATGCACAAGTTCTGGCAGGTGACAACAGGCCTAAATTTGATTAATAAATATTGTATCAGATGCACGAAAGTTCAATAAAAAATTAAGAAAAAAAAGAATGGAGAGAAGTAAAAAATGGTGACAAAGGAAGAGTCTATTTCAGGTGATCCAGCTGAAAAACATAATGAGCAAAACATAGTAAGCTGGAGAAACAACGGCATTTGGAGAAGACCAGGAGTGACTTAGGCTTAGTGAGAGAAGCTGGGCCAAGCCGGAAGCCGGGGCAAGTAGGGCTCAGAGGAGCACAGGCTTCCTCAAGGACCTTGGCCTGGGTTTGATAATAGATAGAGGCCAGGAAAAGTTTCAACTATAGGGGCTGGTGAGATGGTTCAGGAGAAAAAGAGAATTCCATTCAGGTCTAGTAACCTCATTTTATCCCCAGATTCACTGTAGGAGAGACCTAACTCTTGAAAGTTGTCTTCTGGCCTCCACATACACACCATGCCACGTGGACCACTATGTTCACACATACATATTTTATAAACTATTTCTTATAAAGTTTCAGTCATAGAAGTAGAATAATTTGTAATCTGACTTGCATTTTCCCCAAAGGCTTAAAAAGATTAGATAAAAAACCCTATATCAACTACTGTCAATTTGTACCAGGATAATTTTCTTCACACAGAAACAAAACAGTGTTGTTTGAAAGACCCAGTAAGAAATAGACTTAGGGGGCTAGAGAGATGGCTCAGCGGTTAACAGCACTGACTGCTCTTGCAGAGAACCCAGGTTCAATTCTCAGCACCCACATGGCAGCTAAGAATCATCTTTAAGTCCAGTTGCAAGGAAATCTGAAATCCTCTTCTGACCACTGCAGCATTGCATGACATGGGTGCACCTACCTGTATGCATACAGTACACTCATACACATAAAATTAAAAAAAAAACTTCTAGAAATGATTAAGAGTTTCAGTAAAGTGGCAGGATACAAAATTAACCTGGAAAAATCAGTAGCCTTTCTTTACACCAACAATAAACAAGTGGAGAAGGAATATAAGACCTTCCCACTCACAATAGCCTCAAAAATAATAAAATACCTGGAAACAAACCTAACCAAAGATACTAACAATCTCTACAACAAAAATTTTAAACTCTTGAAGGAGATTGAAAATGACATCAAAAGATGGAAAGATCTCCCATGCTCATGGATTAGAAAAATTAATATTAGTAAAAATGTCCATTTTACACAAATCGATATCCAGATTCAGTGCAATCCCAATCAAAATCCCCATGAGCTTCTTCACAGACTTGGAAAAAAAATCCTTAAATTCATATGGAAAAACAAAAGACCCCCAACTCTCTAAAGCAACCCTGAGTGAAAAATTCAATACAGAGGGGATTGCTCTACCAGACTTCAAGCCATATTACAGGGCCACAGTCATAAAGACAGCCTGGTACTGGCACAAAAACAGACCCTTTGACCAATGGAACAAAATTGAAGATTCAATCTTGAGCTCATACAATTTCAGCCACCTCATATTTGACAA
This sequence comes from Rhizomys pruinosus, assembly GCA_009823505.1. Lineage (NCBI taxonomy): Eukaryota > Metazoa > Chordata > Mammalia > Rodentia > Spalacidae > Rhizomys > Rhizomys pruinosus. The sequence continues at coordinate 5,045,306 of VZQC01004283.1, read as the reverse complement.
AGGGGCAAAAAATCCTCAGTGGAGGAAGGATAACATCTTCAGCAAATGATGCTGGCAAAACTGGATCAGCATTTGTAGAAGAACAAAATTAAACCCCTATCTCTCACCCTGTACAAAAATCAACTCCAAGTGGATCAAAGATCTCAATGTAAAACCTGAAACCCAGAAGATGATAGAAGAAAAAGTTGGCAACAACTGACAAATGGGACCTCATTAAACTCAAAAGATTCTGTACACCAAAAGAAACAATCAAGGAAGTGAAGAGAAAACCCACAGAGTGGGAGGAAACCTTCACTGCAGATACATCTGACAAAGCATTGGTTTCCAGAATATATAAACTACTCAAAAAACAAAGAAGAAAGAAAACAAATGACCCACTCAATAGATGGAGCAAAGAGCTGAACAAGTGAGGAATTAGAGATGGCTGAGAAACATCTTAAAAAGTGTTCAGCATCATTAATCATTAAGGAAATGCAAATTAAAACCACTTTCAGATATTATTTCACTCTGATAAGATTGGCTAGGATCAAGAAAACAAATGATACCAAGTGCTGGAGAGGTTGTGGGGAAAGGGGAACACTCATCCACTGCTGGTGGGAATGTAAACTCGTGAAGCCACTATGGAAAGCAGTGTGGAGAACCCTTGGAAGACTTGGAATGAACTTGCCACCTGACCCAGTCATACCTCTCCTGGGCATGTGCCCACAAGACTCTTATCGCAGAGATACATGCACAGCCATGTTTATTGCAGCTCTCTTCACAATAACAAGGAGCTCGAACCAACCCAAGTGCCCCCCAACTGACAAGTGGATAGAGAAAATGTGGTACATCTACACAATGGAGTTCTATGCAGTGGTAAAGAATGATGACATCATGAGCTTTGCAGGTAAATGGCTGGAGCTAGAAGATAGCATGCTGAGTGAAGTAACACAGTCCCAGAAAAACAAATGACGAATGGTATCCCTCATCTGTGGATGCTAGCACCAATTACCTAAGTTTGTATGTCAAACAGCAACGTCAATGTGATCTGAAAACAACTGTGCTCTTATATTGTGAATCCCTTAAAATATCATACACAAATAAAAAAAATAAAAAATTATGGCACATATGAAAATGTCACAATGAACCATTATTCTATACAATTAATGTGTCAAAGAATATTGAAGAAAAGATGGGCTGGAGAGATGGCCTAGTGGTTAAGAGCACCGACTGCTCTTGCAGAGGACACAGGTTTGATCCCCAGCACCCACATGGCGGCTGAGAACCGTCTGTAACTCTAATTCCAGGAGAACTCCAGTTCCAGGGGAATCTGCCACACTCTTCTGACCTCTGCGGCATTGCACGACGCGGGTGCACAAATCTACATGCAGACAGTACATTCATACACATAAAAAAAAAGAATATTGAAGAAAAGAAACTAGAATGACATGTACAAAAGAACCAGAGTTCATTGTGTGAATTCATCTGAATCCTTTGAGGTAAGAGAACCCAGGGTAAGTTAGCCTCACCTGGAAGCATACAGAACAAAACTGAGGGACCCAGAGAAGCTGCCCAAGTCAACCCCCAGTGCTGACCTTCTCATTCCCAACACATGAAGTACTCACATGACAACTTTAAATTTTATTTTATGTATGTGTATTTTACATGTCTGACTATCTTGCCTGTCTGTATGTGTTCCTGTGTCATGCAATGCCCACAGAGGCCTGAAGAGGGAGTTCGAGCCCTTGGTACTGGAGTTATGGATTGTTGTTCACCACCATGTGAGTGCTGGGAGTTGAAAAGATGTTTCTACCAGTATAAATAGTCTAGTTAATAAATGAAGAAGGAATCATTTATCATTATGTTGCATCAATGACTGATTAATGAAGGTGTGTATTGATCAGCAATAGCTGCTAACATTATGAAAGAAAAAAATAGTCATCATGTATTCCTATTAGACAAACAAAATGCTACCCTAGAATTAATTTTGCCAGCAAAAATTTGAACTTGGCCTTAATCAAACCCATAGTAAAAACACAAGGCCACTTACATGCTAGAATCTTAGCACCACATGGAGTATACTCAGAAAAATAAACAGGACTGGCTTACTTAAATCAATGGCCAAAATAAAAAGGAAATGGAAAAGACCACAGACTAGAATGATATTCATAGGCATATCTACCAAGCACAATTTATTTCAGCCTCAGAATTTATATCCTCATTGAAAGAAATGAACTGTAAACAACAAAAATGTGATACCAGTTTAACAGGTGGCACATACCTGTGATCCCAGAACTCAGGAGGCTGGGGCCAGAAGGTCCTAATATTGGGGCCAACCTGGACTTACAAGGAGACCCTCCTTCAAAAAAATGTAGTATTTATGCCATAATGAATGATCTATATACTGAGTAAATATGTGATGATTAGACATTTTGAACCTGTCATACATGAGGTGAGGGGACAGTTCTGTGTAAAACCTGAAAGCTCTTAACAGACATCTGGACCATAAATATCAATGTGGGTGATAGAATCATCTACAGATACTGGCTGACTGCATAAGAGTTAATGACATACAATGTTTTATATACTGCAGCCACTGTACTGTTGAGATCTGGGGCCAGGCAATTGTGTACTGCAGGATGCTTATGTTCATCCATTGTCTCTGTTCAGCCCACTTTTCCACGTAGCAGTTAAAACTACAGAAGGTTTACATATATTCCAGTGCTTCTTGGGTGTGGGGGCAAACTGAGTATGCATTCTATGAGTTCTATCATTTGTACCCTAGATGCCCCAACCCCCAGCATATGTGTTAAAGCATTTGTCACCAGTGTGACACAGTTGGGAAGTGCTGGAACTTTTTAAGTGGTGGGGCCTAGTGAGAACTCTTCTGGTCTTTGCTGTGATGCCCTTGAAAAGGATGTTGAGACCTTAGTGCCTTCTTCTCTTTATTTCCTTCCCCCACTTTGAGAATATTGCCTTTGCCATGTGCTGCTGCCTTATTTACTGGTAAGAAATAGAATTCTGCCAGGCATGGGGGCACACACCTTTAATCCCAGCACTTGGGGAGGCAGAGGCAGGTGGATCTTGTGAGTTCAAGGCCAGTCTGGTCAACAGAGTGAGTTCCAGGCCAGCTGGGGCTACAGGAGACCCTGTCTCGAAAAAAAGACCAAAAAAAAAAAAAAATCAAATTCTGCCAATACCATGAAAGAGCTGGAAAGTGGACATTGCTAGAGGGTTTTCCAGATGAGGATGCAGCAACTGATATTTTGATTTCAGTCACGAAGCACTGAACAGATAATCCAATTAATGCATGTCAGGTTCTTGATTATAAACTAATAAAGGTAATATATCAAAATTGTTGTAAGCTACCTATTTGTGGTAATTTATCATCAGCAGAAAGAACTAATCCAGCATCAGAGCTCATTGTGTATGTGAGCACAGAAATACACTGTGTGCATGTATACTTTGTGCCCTAGAACTTAATGGCTTTGAAACACTGAAGACTAACATATAGTATGCTTGCTATTGTTCTATATGCTGTTCATACACTTGGACACATTTCACATTAAAATAGCTTTTTCTGCCTACCGTAAATGTATAATTTCTATAGTTAGGCTTAGTAAATGTCTTAGAGTCTATGTTTCTAACAACATGATAATCTACATAAGGAATTTGCTTGCTAACTTGCTTTGTCTTGAAATATAGAGTTCCAAAACTTAACCTTTCCAGATGCTTTTTTTCTTTGAGTGTCAAGTTGTACACAGAATGACAGATGGAAGAAACTAGAAAGCAGATGAAATGAGATTTGCAGCTCCTAAGACAGTGGTAATACTTACAGAAAGCCTGTAGTTTGTGTAATCGCCCAGACAACTGGAATCTCTACTGCCATTGTTTAGTTAGTTCAAAATTACCTCAGGGCTTGAGGCAATTTTAGTTTGCTGACACAGAGTATAGAGTAGGGTATATCTATGTTATTAGATTGCAGTCTGAAGGAGATGCAGTGTGACAGAAGACCATTAGAAATTTGGAGGAATCCTTTCCTGCTTACCAAATAATACCACAGAAGTTGAAGCCCCTTTTAGGGATTCTTAGTGTCATTAATAAAAGAATTTAAGAAGAGATTCAAATGGAAGCTTGTAGATAATTTTATTAAGATTTAAAAGAAAATTTATAGGCAAACTGTAAATCTCAGTGTTACAATGTTGAGACCATTGGGAGAAAGACCACACAGACTCTGGGATTCCAATCAGCCACATTAGCTTTATTTAAGCTGGCTAGCAACTGCACCCATGTTCAGGGTCTGAGGGGTGCAGTCCCAACTCAGGGGCAGGCTACACTTATAAAGGCAAATACTATATCCTGGTGGACTTTGTTAAAAAAATGTTTCAAGATGGGTTTTTCCAAGAAACTCCAGTCAGACAACAAAAAAGGTGAAAGTTCAGTTCCTGCCAGCTACAGGATTACAAAAGCTAAGAGAAGCAGTTAGCAGGTGGAGGACAGTGGTAAAACCTCTACAAATTTAAGCTCGGTGAGTAACAAGTGGTCACAAGACACCTGTGGACAGAGGATGACAAAGGTCAGGACAACCAGCTGGCCCTTCCTGGACTCTTCCTGTTTTTCTGGACCAGGGTTTGACCACTAAGATGGAGTCACCAAAATAAAATGGAGTTACCTAGGCTATGTACACCATCACATTAGCAGTTTCCTAGAGGGAGAAAATATCAGAAAGAAGGAAAAAGCCATGTCATCTAAGTTGACAAGGAGGTCTGCGAAATGTTAGCTGCCACGTGGGAGAAAAAGAGGGTCTTTAGAAGAGGAGTAGGGATGCCCAAAGTACCAAAACAAACAAACAACCCTGCACACAGGTAGCATCCAAAAAAGACGGAAAAAAGAAAAAAGAAAAGGAAAGGCTGTACCTTTCCGACTCACTGGGGAGACCCAACAGAGTGGCTCTTAGGGACTACTCTTGAGGGACACGAATTAGACAAGAAAAAATATGGTATCTCATTAAAGGAACAACCATCCCTCTATCTCTTTAACATAGCTTAGGTGAGCCCAACTTCCTAGGATTGATCCTCTTCTCATGAGGGTTGATCCATTGGCTAGATAATTGATCTGCTGAATTGGAATGTTAAGTCTACCCAGGCCAGAGCTTTCGTCCTCTTGGCCAGAAGGAGCTAGTCTTCCCTTAATGGAGCTTTCTGCTGCTGCGTCATTTCCCCATTTAACACAGTATCAGCTGGGCCACAAATGTCCCTCACACTTAATGGATTGATCAGGATTTCGGTCTAATGGGGCTTCCTAAGTTGCTCTAGTTCTTAGAATCAGCAGCGAGGAGGGAAGCCAGAGGCATCAGTGATGGAAGACAGAGTTCCTAGTTAAAAAAGTTTTGAAAAGACTTCTATTTCATGTACTTTCACACACTCTTAAGTGTGAAGATTTCTCATCAGTGGATTTGAACTACGGATTAATCTAAATAGCCAAACCCCAAAGAAAGCCAGGCTGTATTAACTAAATCTTTATCAACGTGCATATCTGTTCTTGTCACTCCAGACAATAAAGTCAGCAGCAAATTTCAAAAGCAATTCTGATTTTTAAAATGCATTTATGGAGAGAGCATTTTTATTTGAACATTTCTGTGAAGTGTGTTCCCTACTGGGATGGAACATGCAGTTCCCGAAAGCACTTGCCAAGGCTCCAGCTGTTCCTGATCTTTCCCCCCATCAGTTCCACACTGTCATCTTTAAAAGGCAGTGTAGGGTTTACCAAATAATCACAATATATGATGAAATTCATTCTACAGACCTAAGAACTCCAGCAAAGAAGTCATAAGGGGTTACAGTGTGTGTTTCAAACTGTGCCCGCTTCAAACTGTGCCCTGCTCAGAGGTAGCCCTGACCACCCTACTGGGCAGCGGTAATTTCTGGCTGACACATTCCAGGAGGTTCTCCAGAAGTCCTCACAATTGTCATGAAACTATGAAAGAAAAAAAAAAAATACCTCTATTGAAAAGGGTAAACTCAAGGCTGTAGAAAAGTAGAAAATTTCAGTGATTAAGGACACTGCCTGATCTTGCAGAGGACCTGGGTTCAGTTCCTGGCACCCACATGGTGTCTAACACCATTCATAAACTCCAGTTCTGGGGATCTGGTGCCCTCTTCTGGATCCCCTGGGCATTGCATGCATGTGGTACTCTTACCAGGCAAAACACTCATACAGGAAAAATAAATAAAATTTAAAAATTAAAAAAAAGAAAAACAACTTTATTCTGTATTTTAAGAGTTAGGATATGGAAAGAATTCAAAATCCAATAATTCCCCCAGCACTACAATAAAACAACAACAAGAATATCATGTTACAAATCAGTTTAGCTTTTCTAGATTAGGAAGTGACTCCGAAACCTGATTGATCATAAAAATTGCTAGAAAGAATTAAGCAAGCTTAAAATACATATTATTTTGATGAGGAGGTGACTCAGTTGGTAAAGTGCTTGCCTTTATCATAGCCTTTGTAATAAACATGAGAACCCAAGTTCCATCTCTGAGTTCACTCTCCAGAACCCACATAAATACCAGGTATGGTGGAGGACTTTTGTCACCCCAGCACGGGGAGGCAAGGACGGACAGACAGATGTCCAGAGTTTCACTGGCCAGCCAGCCTAGTGGAATCAGAGGTCTGAGGTCCCATCGAGAGACCCACTCTCAGAAATCAAGGTGCACGGCTCCTGAGAATGGCTCTGAGAACCTTGGCCTTCACATACATGTACATATGTGTACATGGACACTTACATATGCACATGCTTCCTCTCCTGACGTGCAATGCATACTCTCAAAAACTACCACAAACCTACTGTATTAGAATCTCTGACAAGAAGTAAGAATCATTTATATAGCAATTCCCAGAAGTTTCCAAAGCAAGATGTCTATAGCTCAGAAGTGGGAAACTGAAATATTGGCAGATCGATATTTCCCACTGATTTTTTTACTGCCAATTAGCTATTGTCTGATGGTTTATGATAAACTTTTTGTTTCATTCCTTACATTTAATTTATTCTCTCAAATTCAGAGTACAAGTGACAAAAGATATTCAAAAGTTATTGAAAATTCGGGTGCTCATAAATATCTGTAACTTTTTCTAAATAGTTAAAATTTTGCATTAGTACCATTAATCAGGGAAAAAATGGGAAAATTTTCTGCATAATATCTTCAAACAAGATTCCATTTAGGAAATTGCTATTGTGTTTAGAGTTCACATACTGACTAGAAGGAGGGAGCAGAAGAGCCTGGCTTGAAAACAGGCATTCCCATTATGGTAAAGAGCTACTGCGAGGGGCTGAAATCCAGAGCTACTCAGAGTGGGATTGTTCTGAGTAACTGGCTCCCAGTATATGTTTGAGTCTTAGATAAGATGGGTCAAACAAGGGCAGTGAGGCCTCTGAAGAGTCTGACTACCACTATTAAAGCCCAACAGAGAATAAACAGAACTTCTTTAATTTAAGAGCAAAACTGTTTTCATAAATTCTTTATTGAATTTTTGTGTATATGGTGTCAGCATGAACAAAACCCATGCAAACTCAAGCAGATAGGAACCCAGCACAGAACCGGGGAAATGGGCAGCAGGCTCCAACCTTAGCAGAAGGAACACTGGCAGCTGATCACTGCTGAGGGAGGGAGAGAAAATCCACCTTCTTCTTCCTTCTCCCTTCTTTCATCCTTTTTTTCCTTTTGAAAGTCTATTTTTGTTCTTTGAGAATTTCTTTCATATTCATACAGATGATATATATAATCAGCCACCCTCCGTTTCCCCCTCTGACTCCTCCCTTCTATTTCTCCCCCAGCACATCCCCCTCCCAACTTCATGTCGTTCCTCTTTGACAAGCCACTGTATCTAATTAGTGCTGCCCACATACGTGTGTGCGTCCATCCACTGCAGTGAAGGAAGCCTACCAGTGACCCTGTCCTCAAAAAAGTCATTCTGCGTTTATGCTTTTCCTTCCTTTCTCTCTTCTGGCCTTGCCTCCCTCCAATGCCTTTATTTTTTGCTTGACTGCCGTGGTGGTTTGGACATAGCCTGTCCCTTACAATAATCCAGTCTCAATTATTTTGTTAAAGCCACAAAAATCTAACTAAGACATGATCAAAACCAGTGTTTAAAATAAATTTCCAGATAGAGACAAGGCCAGAATATCTTCTGCCATTTCACTTATCCAATCATTCCTCATTCCCCTTCCCATCCAAGAATGTTCATTTGTAAGAAGAAGCAAAGAAAAAGTTCAAAATATAGCCAAGAATAGAAGGCAATCAAGCGGAGTAGATAAAAAAAGTTATCTAAGTTGGGCATGTTGGCACTTACCTGTAATCATAGCATTCAGGAGACTGAGGTAGAAGCGTCATCAATTCAAGACCAGCCTGGAGAACATACCAAGTTTCAGGCCACCCTAGGTTACAGCAAGACCCTGTTTCAAAAAAACATACATACATACATACATACATACATACATACATACATACATATTACACAAAAATATATGTGTGGATGCATATATGTAAACACACACACCTATTCCCTAAGAAATGCCTTCTCAAGTAGAAGGTAAGTGAAGGTCTAAAATACCTCTAATGTATATTTTCAAAAAGACTCAAGAGAATAGTTGTCTACTGAATAAAAACAAGAAGCTATAAAATACTGTACAGTCTGAAAGCAGAAAAAATTGCTTTGAGTTGAAAAATATGACTACAGCAGTAGAAATGACTCTTATGTTGTGGACAAGCTCAGAACAAATGACCTTTACTTGAACTCGCAGCCAAAATATTTTAGCATGCTTATAATTTAGACAAAGTCACTGAGCCTTGAGCTCCTCTTGTGACCTGATAATATATCCTTAGTTCCTTGGGACCCTTCCTTACCCTTGACCCACGATAATTTTTGTATGTATACATTTTGCATATAATCAAGCAAGTGCTGGAAAAACAGATGTTTGTTGGAAGCAACAAGGATTATTCTATTTGTGTTGCAAACAGTAAGTGGGATTAAATCAGAAAGATCTGTCTGTGGTTGCATGTATGCTCATCTAGGCCCTTAGGGATCGGAAGGACTATAACCTCTCATAAAACAGTGCTATTTTCATGTCCCCATTTCATGATGGAGATACTGTTTCAATAAAAGAAAGAGGGCACCCTTGTTCTTGAGCACTGTTCTGAAAATACTCTACAGGAACAGGTGCTTAGAGAGCTCTGCTCTCCTCTTGGCTGAAATACATGCCAAGAATAAGGCTGCTCTGACTCAAACATTGTCGTGATGTGTCCTGGTATAGTAATGCTATGTCTAACCATTAAAGTTTATAATGCAAAAGGATTTGTAAGACAGGGTGAGTTTCTGCAGAGTTATAATCAGTAGATAAAAAAAAATTAAGACTGAAAACTTCTAAATGTCCTAAAACATGTAGAAAACATTGCCAGGAAACTTAAGAAAAATTTTAGACAAAGTTAGGCTATCAAAGATGAGTTTTAAAGAAAAATGAATTCATCAGATAGGACAGCAAAAATGTAAAAAGAAATAATTGAAATCTCATCTGAGTTAAAGAAAGTTATTCACTACGAATTACCAAATGCATTCAATGTCAGGTAAAATTAATTAATATAGACTTAAATCTGATCTCCTCTGGTGAAATATTTAATTTCCAGTCTTAGGGCCAAAAGGTCTATAAGCATCAGTATAGGAGCTGAGGAAGTGAGTTTTCAGAAAGAGAATATAACCTCCAGGTTGGCATCAACTTTGTGCAATACTAAAGGTCAAAAAATCATGGAGAAATATTTTCAAAGTTTAGGAAAACCAGACTGTGAATTTAAAAGAAACATTTCAAATTGACTTAATGCATGTACATGACAAAGAAGTGACAAAAATAGGCTGGGTGTGATGGCACATGCCTTTAATCCCAGCAGAGGCAGAGGCAGGTGAATGTTAGTTCAAGGCCAGCCTGGTCTACATAGTGAGTTCTATGACAGCTGGAACTACAGGGAGACCCCGTCTCAAAAAAAAAAAAAAAAAAAAAAAAAAGAAAAGACAAAATAAATATCTATGCAGACTCCAGACAAAGAAAGGGAGAGTTGATGGGGAAAATGACAAGAAAGAATATAGTATAATACAAGGTAGTGTTTATCTGATGTAACCATGTGACAACCACTGTTTCCAGCACTGCATAGTTATGACTGCACTCAAAATGCACACTAACCCTGTGAAAATAGGGTCTATTTCTATTCCCATTACACATGACAGAATAAGGTTTAGAGAAATTTAGTAACTTGTCCAAAATCACAGTGGCTCAGCCAGGAGTAAACCCAGTAAATATAACCATGTTCACATACTTCACTACTGGCTCACTACCTTCTCCAAAGCAAAATTAAATAGGAAAGGCAAATAGGAAACTTCGAAATCGTTAGAAATGAGTGCAGGGCTGGGGAGATGTCTCAGTGAATAAAGTGCTTGCCATAGAAGCCTGAGGGCATGAGTTCAGATCCCCAGAACCCACATGAATTTAGATATGGGAATGCAGATCTGTAATCCCAGTGCTTCTGTGATGAAGTAAGAAGGGGAGACAGGGTAAGCCACCTAGCCTGCTCTACAAAGTGGGAAAGCATTGAACAAGAGAACCTACCCTGCCTCAAGCAAGGTAGAAACAGGACACTGACATGAAGGTTGTCCTCTGACCTCTACATACTTATTGTGGCACCTATGCATCTGAACACAAACACACACACACACACACACACACACACACACACGTGAAATAAGCTAGACAGAAAGGCATGACACTGCTGATGTATGCAGTGTAAAAATGTCCACCTTGTGGGAGCAGAGAGTGGAATGCTGGTTACCATGGGCTGGGGGTGGGAAGCAGCCAGAATTTTCTCCTATTTTTTCTTTTTTAAAGTATTTTTATTAACTTATTTTTATTTTTATTTTTTACTTTTATGTATATGAGTGTCTTACTTGCATGTATGTAAGGGTATCCATGTCAGTAATACCCAGAAGGCCAGAGGAGGGTTTGCATACCCTGGAACTGGAGATATGGATGGTTTTTACCTGCCATGTGTGTGCTACGAACTACACTCAGTCTTCTGCAAGAGCATCCCATGCTCTTAACTGCAGAACCATCTCTCCCTTCCCCCTAAATTTTCAATTATACGATGAAAAACTTCTGCAAACCTAATGTATAACGTGGAGACCTTAGTTAACAATAGCATAACATCCCCTTGAAGTTTGCTGAGAGTAGATTGTAAATGATCTCACCATCACCAAAACAAGCAAAATATGAGAGGTGATGGATATGCCAATTGCCTTGACTCTTTTAATTATTTTATAGTGTAGACAAACATTACATATTTTACTTAAATATATCCAATTTTTATTTGCTAAGCTTATGTCAGTAACACTGGAGAGAAATTTCAAAAAAAGTTTACTCTCCAGCCAAATCAAAAGCTGAGCTCCACATGCATGTTCAAATAAGTTTAACAATATATTAGTTCTAACAATTAGATTTTCTAAAAGTCAATATATCCAAATACTATTCCAATAATGTAATCAATATGAAAATAATGCATGTCCTGGGTCAACTTGGCACAGCCTAGAATATTCTGAGAAGAAAGCCTGGATTGAGGAATTGTCAAGATCAGACTTGACAGTGGGTACATAAGGAAATTAAAAGAATATTTTATGTGCATTTTATGACTTTCATGTAGGTAGGTGCATCCATGTTATGAAAGGCTTGAGGAAGTCAGAAGAGGGTGTTAAGAGTTACAGATGGTTGTCAGCTCCCATGCTGGTGCTGGGAATTGAATCTGGGTCTTCTGCAGGAGAGCCCACTACTCTTAACCACTGAGCCCTCTCTCCAGCCCTTACTTATTTATTTATTTATTTTTAATTTTTTTTTAAAGATTTTGCAGGGTGTCCCTGGTCCCACGCTACCTAGAAGCCACTAAGGAAACCTTGCTGGCTTGGATCTTACAGGCCTCTGCCTCTGCCTCCAGATGGCTGGGATTAAAAGCATGCACCACTATGCCCAGCCTAAAATATTTATTATTATTAATTATTATTATTAATTATTATTATTATTTTATGTGTATCTATGTATTGCCTGCATCAGTGTTATGCAATGCCAGTAGAAGTCAGAAGAGGGTTTTGAATTCTGCTAGAACTGGAAATATAGATGGTTTTTAGCTGTAATGTGGATGCAGGCAATCAAACTTGGGTCCTCTGCAAGCACAGCCAGTGCTCTTAACCAGTGAGCCATCTCTCCAACCCCAGAAATTTCATTGCTGTAGGAGGGCATAGCCCACAGTGAGCAATATCATGCCTAACAGGTATGGGAGGGTGTAAGAAAGTTAGCTAAACATGAACCTGTGCACAAACCAGAGAGCTAGCCAGAAAGTACAAGTCTTCCATGGTTTCTGCTTCAAATTCCTACTTGAGTTCCTGCCCTGACTTCCATCAGTGATGACTGTAATTTGGAAGTGAAATAAACTAAACAAACTTCCATTACACCCAAATTAATATTCAATGCAATCCAAATTAAAATCCCCAAGAGTTTCTTCACAGCCTTAGGAAAAAAATCCTTAATTTCATATGGAAAAACAAATAGAAAAAGCAACCCTGAGTGAAAAGAGCAATACGGGGTGCTATCTATACCAGACTTCAAGCTATACTACAGGGCTATAGTCATAAAAACAGCTTGATACTGGCACAAATGCAGACCTGTAGACCAATGGAACAAAACTGAAGAACCGAACTTGAGCACATACAATTTCAGCCACCTCATATTTGACAAGGGGGCCAAAAAGACTCAATGGAGGAAAGACAGCATCTTCAGCAAATGGTGTTGGCAAAACTGGATCACCACTTGTAAAAGAATAAAATTAAACCCCTACCTCTCACCCTGTACAAAAATCGATTCCAAATGGAGCAAAGACCTCAACTTGAAACCCAGAACTCTGAAGGTGATAGAAGAAAAAGTTGGCAGCAACCTATCAGACATAAGCGTAGGAAAAGACTTTCTAAATCAGACAACAGATGCACAAAACTAAGGTCAACAATTGACAAATGAGACTTTATTAAACTCAAGAGATTCTGTACAGCAAAAGAAACAATCAAAGAAGTGAGGAGAAAACCCACAGAGTGAAACAATTAAAGAAGTGAGGAGAAAACCCACAGAGTGGGAGGAAACCTTCGCTGCTGCACAAAAAATAAGTTCGACAATTGACAAGTGGGACCTCATCAGACTCAAAAGCTTCTGTACAGTGAAAGAAACAATCAGGGAAGTGAAGAGGAAACACACAGAGTGGGAGGAAAACTTCACTGATGATACATCTTACAGAGCATTAACTTCCAGAATATATAAACTACTTAAAAAACAAAGAAGAAAGAAAACAAATGACTCATTCAAAAGATGGAGTAAAGAGTTGAGAGACTTCACCAGTGAGGAATTAGAGATGGCTGAGAAACAACTTAAAAAGTGTTCAACATCATTAATAATTAAGGAAATGCAAATTAGAACCAATTTAAGATATCATCTCACTTTGATAAGATTGGCTAGAATCAAGAACACAAATGATACCAAATGCTGGAGAGGTTGTGGGAAAGGGGAACACTCATCCACAGCTGGTGGGAATGTAAACTCATACAACCACTGTGGAAAGCAGTGTGGAGAACCCTTAAAAGACTTGGAATGAGCCTACCACCTGACCCAGACATATCACTCCTGGGTATATACCCCAAAGCCTCATCCTACAGCAAAGATACATGCACATCCATGTTTATTGCAGCTCTCTTCACAATAGCGAAGAGCTGGAACCAACTCAAATACCCCTCAACAGATGAGTGGATGACAAAAATGTGGTACATCTACACATGGAATACTATTCAGTGGTAAAGAAAGATGGTATTATGAACTTGGCAGGTAAATGGATGGAGCTTGAACTCATTATGCTGAGTAAAGTAACACAGTCCCAGAAAGACAAACAGAGAATGGTTTCCCTCATTTGTGGATGCTAACACCAAATCCCCCAAATGAAAGGCAAGCTGAATAACATTATTGATATATTTCTGTTTCTCTGAAAGCAACTATGTTATTATAATATGAATCTCTCAATAGGCTCTAGAATCCACCCATCAATTGTTTTCAGACTCTGTAATTACTGTATATGGGTGGAGAGTATGTATCCATATTTTAGAGTAATATAAAATTAATGAAGGAAAATGTGAACTCCTAAGCATAAAAAAAGACTGAGAGAAAGATGCAGGACAGTTATGAGTACAAGCACCATTCATGTAAAACCAATTTGCAAGCAGCTATGCCCAAACCCACACAGCCCATGTCTCCCGCCATCCAGCTGGTGGGGCTTATATGTACAATCATGTTGACCAAATAAGTGTCCAGACTATGTTGCTGTAGTTTCACCATTCACCCCAATCACACCCCTTACATTCTACCATGCCCCTTCTTCCACAGATTCTTCCCTAGGCTTAGAAAAGGGGTACTGGTGGACGAGAAGCAAAACAGTCTACTTTCTCTGGAGATGTCATTTTGGACTCTGATCTGTTCTGGATGTTTCCTTTCATGGGCTGACTGTTTGCCCAGGAATAACCTTTCAATCCTACTAATGAAGCACAAGCAATTAGATATATAGGTATTTAAATAGTACTGATTATTATGGTAGATTACTTTGGTATAGACACAGATGTTTGGATGGTATGCTAATCCATGAATTATATTTTTTCTGTAAAAGATGACAAGGTCTTACTGTGGCTTATAACTTCTCCTAATCACTAGAGGATGTAAGCTTGTGACATCAGCCATGAATTAATCCTCCAAGAAGAGAGCTAATAGCCAATTAGATTTGGGTTATACAGACATGTGGCTGCCACTGCTGCACAGTATTTCCAGGCAGGTGAGGTGTAGCTGATGCTGATAGAGGAGTCTCATTTGACTCAAGGAGACCAATTTTTGCTTTATTGGTTTAGTGGCCTTTGGTAACACTCTCTGGCATTCCAGAGACCAACTGTATACTTGCAAGTGCGGTCTCAATACATCTTTCCCATGCTTGCATCAGGTCTTCGACAGCAGGGCCTTACCACCTCTCTTCTTGTAGATATCCCAGTTTACAGGAAAGAAGCCTTTACATTTTGGGGGGGCTTGGATCCCCTGGCCAACATCTCCTTGGCAGAATAATCCATTGCTGATATCAGAGTTCTCCTGTATTGTTATATTTTGCTTAAATGCACAGCTTGTGAAAAGACTTTAGTATTATATTTGGATCTGAATAGAGAATAATCCCTTCCACATTTCCTATGTCTATTAGTCAATTAAAGAAAGCAGTTATACCGGTTTTGTAGGAGATTACCTCTATAACAGTTGGCTGTAAGTTATGGTTAGAGAATGACTTCATTACCACCAAGTATTTCTTTGTTCTATGTAAAGGAGGTAAGAAGGTCTCTCATATTAAAACTTTGCAGCCCCTAGAAGGTAAGGTTCATTAGGACTCATTATAAACAGTTGTTACAAATAGGATCCACTGAGATATTTGATGTCTGTACAGTCTGAGGGTTTTCTTCCTTTTAATGCTTAGATGGGCCAACTTCTCTGCTGGTGTTTCTTGGTACATCCTTCCCAATGCAAAGCTGTGTCTTTTCTTTCTCAGCCATTAAGTTGGTGACCTTTTGACCTGTGGGAACATACAAATCTTTTCCCATAGTTTGTTTTAAGATTTAAGTTGAAAATTTGGCAAAAAGGTTTAATATATAACTGTATCATTTTTTTATTTTAGGTTTTTATTTTTTGACCCATGGGTCTCAAAAAGGCAATTGTAGTACCTATACCTATAGGCAGGAATCAAGGTTTAAATTTCATTAAATTTACCCAAGATGTTTTGGGTGACTGTATGTTGTTAATTTGGGAAGCGAGCTTAATTCCTTAAGTTAAATGATCCTACAGGTAAAAGAGAATGTTACAAGATGATACTGTATAACACAGAAATTATAGAGAACGTTTGTATATGTTAATCCCAAGGTTATTGTTATACAGATTTTAAGAACAAATGTGTACAACAATTTATATCTCCACTTAACTTAGATGTATTACTTATTTTTTTGTCTTTCCGAGACAGGATGTATTACCATTTTTATTAAAACATTTAAACCAATGTTTTTTAATATAGATATTTTTACTTTTACTGAGTCCTAAAATACCATGTAGTTTGTAGATAGGGTTTGGGCAAAATTGGATACTTGTTAAACTCATATCAATTAAATATACATTAATCGAATATAGACCCGTGTCCCTCTCCCACTCCTCCAGTTTCACCATTTTAGTCAGTTTTTGATGCAGTCTTTCTGTTGTTGTTCTTTTCAATATGCATCCCTCCCCACAAGAAGTATTTACAACTGGGTTATTGATCCACAGATGAGGGATACCATTCGTCGTTTGTTTTTCTGGGACTGTGTTACTTCACTTAACATAATATCTTCTAGTTCCATTCATTTACCTGCAAAGTTCATGATGTTATCTTTCTTTACTGCTGCATAGAACTCTATTGTGTATATGTACCACATTTTCTCTATCCACTCTCCACTTGAGGGACATTTCGGTTGGTTCCAGCTTTTTGCTATTGTGAACAGAGCTGCAATAAACATAGCTGTGCATGTATTTCTGCAGTAAGATGAGTCTTGTGGGTATATACCCAGGAGTGGTATGGCTGGGTCAAATGGTAAGCTCATTTTTGAGTTTTCCAAGGGTTCTTCACACTACAGTGGCTGTACAAGTTTACATTCCCACCAGCAGTGGATGAGTGTTCCCGTTTCCCCACAACCTCTCCAGTACTTGATATCATTTGTTTTCTTGATCCTAGCCAGTCTTATCGGAGTGAAATTATATCTTAAATTGGTTTTAATTGGCATTTCCCTAATTATGAGTGATGTTGAACACTTTTTGAGATGTTTCTCAGCCATCTCTAATTCCTCCTCTGTGAAGTCTCTATTCAGTTCTTTGCCCCATCTTTTGGGTGATTCATTTGTTTTCTTTCTTCTTTGTTTTTTTTTTGTTGTTGTTGTTTTTTGTTTTTTTTAATTTTATTTATTTCTGTATGTGTATCAATGTACTGTCTGCATGCAGGTCTGTGCACCCGTGTCGTGCAATGCCGCGGATGTCAGAAGAGGGTCTCGGATTCCCCTGGAACTGGAGTTCTCCTGGAACTGGAGTTTCAGACGGTTCTCAGCCGTCATGTGGGTGCTGGGGATTGAACCTGGGTCCTCTGTAAGAGCAGTCGGCGCTCTTAACCGCTAGGCCATCTCTCCAGCCCCTCTTCTGTGTTTTTTGAGTAGTTTATATATTCTGGAAATCAATGCTTTGTCAGATGTATCTGCAGTGAAGGTTTCCTCCCACTCTGTGGGATTTCTCTTCACTTCCTTGATTGTTTCTTTTGATGTACAGAAGCTTTTGAGTTTAATGAGGTCCCATTTGTCAATTGTCGACCTTAATTCTTGTGCAGCTGCTGTCTGATTTAGGAAGTCTTTTCCTACGCCTATGTCTTGTAGTCTGCTGCCAACTTTTTCTTCTATCGCCTTCAGAGTTTGGGGTTTCACGTTGAGGTCTTTAATCCATCTGGAGTTGACTTTTGTACAGGGTGAGAGGTAGGGGTTTAATTTCATTCTTCTACAAGTGGTGATCCAGTTTTGCCAACACCACTTGCTGAAGATGCTGTCTTTCCTCCATTGTGTCTTCTTGGCTCCCTTGTTGAATATGAAGTGGCTGAAATTGTATGTGCTCAGGTCTGGATCTTCAGTTTTGTTCCATTGGTCAACTGGTCTGTTTTTGTACCAGTATCAAGTTGTTTTTATGACTATAGCCCTGTAGTATAGTTTGAAGTCTGGTATAGAGATTCCCCCCTGTATTGCTCTTTTCACTCAGGGTTGCTTTGGCTATTTGGGGTCTTTTATTTTTCCAAATGAAATTAAGGGTCTTTTTCCAAGCCTGTGAAGACACTGTTGGGGATTTTAATTGGGATTGCATTAAATCTGTACAAGAATTTGGGTAGAATGGACATTTTTCCTATGTTTACTTTCCGAATCCATGATCATGGGAGGTCTTTCCATCTTCTGATGTCTTCTTCAATTTCCTTCTTCAGGGGTTTAAAATTTTTGTTGTAGAGATCCTTGGAATCTTTGGTTAGGTTTGTTCCTAGGTATTTCATTGTTTTTGAGGATATTTTGAGTGGGAAGGTCTCCTTGTATTCCTTCTTCAGTTGCTTCTTGTTGGTGTAAAGAAAGGCTACTGATTTTTCTAGATTTATTTTGTATCCTGCCACTTTACTGAAGCTGTTAATAGTTTCTAGGAATTTTCTGGTGGAGTTCTTAGCGTCCCTTAAGTAAACAATCATATCATCAGCAAAAAGGGATAGCTTGACTTCCTCTTTTCCAATTAGAACTCCTTTAATTTCCTTTTCTTGCCGTATTACCCTAGCAAGTGTTTCAAGCACTATATTGAAAAGGAGTGGTGACAGGGGGCAGCCTTGCCAAGTTCCTACCTTTAAGAATGGCTGTGGGTTTCCTGTATATGGCTTTGATTACATTGAGGAATGATCCTTCCAATCCAATTCCCTCTAGGACTTTAAGCATGAAGGGATGCTGGATTTTGCCAAAGGCTTTTTCCTCATCAATTGAGGTGATTGTATGGTTTTTGTCTTTTAGTTCATTTATATGTTTGATGATATTTATTGATTTTCATATATTGAACCATCCCTGCATCTCTGGTATGAATCCAATTTGGTCTTGGTGGATGACCTTCTTGATGTGGATCTGCATGCAATTTGCAAGTATTTTATTTAGAATTTTGGCATCTGTGTTCATTAAGGAGATGGGTCTATAGTTCTCCTTTTTGGTTGTATCTTTGCCTGGTTTTGGTAATAGAGTGATGCTGGCTTCATAGAAGGATTCTGGGAGAACTCCTTCCATTTTATCCTTTTAAACAACTTGGGTAGTAATGGTTGTAAGTCTTTTTGAAATATTTAATAGAATTCTGCTGTGAAACCATCTGGGCCTGGGATTTTCTTGGTTTGGAGGCTTCTTATTACATCTTCAATTTCTTCATATATTATTGGTCTATTTAAGCTGTTGATCTCTTCTTGGTTGAGCTTTGGTGATTCCCATGATTTCAGATATTCATCCATTTCTTCTAGGTTTTCAAACTTAGTATAGGTTTTTGAAGTATTCCTGTATGATTATCTGGATCTTTTCATTGTCTGTTGTGATATTTCCCCTTTCATCACAGATTCTATTGATTTGGTGTGTTCCTTCTTTCTTTTGGTTAACTGGGCTAGAGGTCTGTCTATCTTGTTTATTCTCTCAAAGAACCAAATATTGGATTCATTGATTTTTTTTGTATAGTTTTTTTTTTGTTTCTATTTCATTGATCTCTGCTGTGATTTTTTGTTATTTCTTCTTGTCTGCTGCATTTAGGGTTCATTTGTTGTTGTCTCTCAAGTATTTTTAGCTGCAGTGTTAGATAGTTCACTTGTGTTCTTTCTGTTTTTTGGATGTTGGCACTTAGGGCTATAAACGTCCCTCTTAGAACTGCTTTTAAAGTGTCCCATAGGTTTTGTTGTGTTGTATTATCATTGTCATTCAGTTCCAGGAATGTTTTTATTTCTTTCTTTATTTCTTCCTTGACCCATTCATTATTCACGACAGTGTTGTTTAGTCTCCATGTGTTCTTCTGGGTTGTAGGGCTTATCCTGGTGTTGATATTGAGTTTTATTGCACTGTGGTCTGATAGAATGCATGATATTATTTCAATCTTTTTGTATTAGTTGAGTTTTTTCCTGTGTGCCAGTATATGGTCTACTTCGGAGAATGTTCCATGAGGTGCTGAGTAGAAAGTGTATTCTCTGGTGTTTGGGTGGAATATTCTATAGATGTCTGTGAGGTCCATTTGGTGTATTGTATCATTCAGTTCAGATGTCTCTCTGTTTATCCTTTGTCCTGTTGATCTGTCTAAAGGACTTAGTGGAGTATTGAAGTCCCCTAATATTAGTGTACTTGGGTTAATTTGTGCCTTGAGATCCTGAAGAGTTGTCTTTATAAGGTTTGGTGCACCAGAGTTTGGTGCATATATATTCATGATTGTGAGATCTTCATCGCCAATTGTTCCTTTAATAAAGATGTAATGGCCCTCTTTGTCTCTTTTGGTTTCTTTTGCTTTGAAGTCTATTTTGTCTGATATTAAAATAGCAACACCTGCTTTCTTTTTTGTACCATTTACTTGTAATATTTTCTTCCATCCCTTCACTTTAAGTTGGTGCCTATCCTTGAAATTGAGATGGGTTTCTTGTAGACATCATATAGATGGATTTTGTTTCCTAATCCATTCTCCCAGTCTATGTCTTTTGATTGGGGAGTTTAGTCCATTAATATTTAAGGTTATAATTGAGGGGGCTGGAGAGATGGCCTAGCGGTTAAGAGCGCCGACCGCTATGTAGTAAAAGGGTTTTTTTAGAATAAATATGGAAAAGAAAATGAGAGAATGTTGGTTTTTAAAGTGTGGCATTTTGCTCAATTAGATGTCAGAATAAACAAAATGATTAGACAGAGTGGAAAATCGTACAATGAGCATACAAAACAGTGAAACAGCAGGAAGTCCTGAAATATTCAGCTTCCTAAAAGGACTTAGTATACAGAAAATTGTTTAATGAGATAGATTGCTCAATAATATTCCAGATAAATGTTTGATGATTTGCCTACAGTAAATGCTCATTGGAATGTGAGGCATAGATGAACAATAGAATGCCAGTACAATGTCCAAAATGGTAAATTTATTTACAAGTGATGTTATCTAGACAGTTAAAATTATATAGTAGTGACTCATGCCTGTTATTTTGATTTAAATGCCTCATTCTGTTAAGTAAAGGAATATTGTCTCAGATGATCTATATTTTTATCATATTTTTCTTTTTGTTTATGGTGTTTAGATATTACTTGATACTCCGTCTACCTAGACAAATCCTACAGTTTCTTCCATGCCCATTTCTAGAATCCCTCTCTCTTCAAAGACTTTTCTCCCTTCATACTCTTACCATATCATTTCACACAGGCTAGAAAACTGAGGTACTTATCTCCTCATGCTAACCACTAACAGTGGCTCATACTGAAGATACAGCCATAACAAACCCTAGAAAGAAATTGACAGAGATAAACAGTTCAGTTTTGTTTCAACTTGGAAATGACTCGTTTTCATTTACTCTCTTTCTCATTCCTTATTGTCTTGGACACAGTTAATAGAGTTCTTTTCTCAACGTGTCTAAAAGCAAATGTTTTATGTTAATTCATGTGTGATGGTCCAGACCTTGGCTAAGTATAATTAAGAATTATTCTTAGCACTCAGGAGGCAGAGGCAGGAGGACCTCTGTGAGTTCAAGGCCAGCCTGGTCTACAGAGTGAATTCCAGGTCAGCTGGGACTAAAGTGAGACCTTGTCTCACCCCTCCCAAAAAAAAGATTTATTGAGCAGGGGCTGGGAAGATTGCTTAGTAGATTAAATGTTCACTATACTTCATGAAAATCTTCGTTCCGTTCCCAGCACCCACATATAAAGCTAGGTGTAATGACACACGTGTGTAACCACAGTATTTAGGGGGGGAAGACAGGAAGATCCCAAGGAGTGCTGGCCAGCCAGTCTAGTTGATTGGATGTGCAGTAGGGTACGTAAGATGCAGTGTCTCAAAAATAAATAAATTGATAAGTAAATAAATAAGGTAGAGAAGAGATTGAGGAAAACACCCAATGTCAAACCCTGGCCTCACCCATATGTGTACACCACACACACACACACACACACATACACACACACACACACATACACACACACAAACACACACATACACACACTTAAGAAAAGGAAAAACCTGGAGTAATGAAAGAGGAAGGAAGAAGTGAATAAGAGGAGGGAGGAAAGGAAGGAGGAGGGGAAAAAGGAAAGAGAAAGAAACCATTCTATTCAAACACACAATTGCCTGTCCATCTGAACTTTGAGTTAAGGGGCGCAGAGATTGAAGCTGGCAAAGGCAAATGCGTATTGTTAAGCTAAATCTTTTCCAAAGTGGAAATATATAATCAAACTTCCTCCAGAAAAGATTAAATCCCTTCTTTCTCTTCTAGTAACCTTGACTGCACTGTAGCAAATCAAATACTTTGTGTTTTTTTTTTCTATAAAAGCAGCAAACTTGGTTTTCTGTAAACACACAGATTTTCTTTCATTTTGTTGACTAAAAAGTCAGCTCTGTAAATTGTTGTAGTAGCTCAATAATCAAGTGCTAAACTGTGAGCTCCCATAGGACAATGTGTCTTGTTCAGTAATGTTTCCCAAGAGCCTCACTAACAGCAGGCAGGCAACGCTGCCTACATTTGCTACAGAATATATTGTTGTTAATTCTCTCAAGACCAATGGTGTATATGTTCTCTTAATGTCCACCCACATGGCAAAACTGTGTGAAGAATAACAATCAGTCAGACATCAAATTGCTCCTTTGATGTTTTATCCTGGTGGATGAAAGGTGCAAGAGCGGAAGAAAACATTTCCCAGAAGGTTGTTTGCATCAGATCAATAATATACGGAAATTACAATCACAGGAGAAAGGAGGATCATCTGGTCCAACTGAGCACAAACGGAGAAAAGACTGAATTATTAAATACCATCAAGAAAGCATCGTTAGGTAAAATGCACAGCTTTCAGAAGCCAGTTACAGTCTTTGGTTGATCCTGTGACATGTCAGCAAATGCTAAGACTGAGTTGTCTATGTTGATGAAACACAGACCTAAATGGCTTCATGGCTTGTTTACTAAAAGTCAACACTCTTCCCATGGAAATCAAAGAGGGTACTGGTATGCTCTTAATATTTTTAAAGTTTTCTGTCGGGACATCCTCCTTCCCTTGGCATTTGCACAGTAGCAAAAGGAGGAAAGTCACCCTCACCTTCCCCCTAACCCGTTCTCTCCTGTAGCAAGACATAAAATGTAGAGAGAATTCTCCGACCTTCTCCCCTAAGGCTAGCTGTGAAGCCTCACTGACCTCTCCCAAAGCAGGTCATAACCCTTTCATTCCCAGTGTGCCTTCCCTATGGCCAGAAGAAGAGAATGTGCTGTTATCCAAAGTCACAAGGGCCTGGGGGAGAATCTAAGCAAGCAGGTCTCCTGCTTTGTGGTCTAGATCATCCCTCATTGTGACATCATACATCATAGTGCAGCTAGCACCTTTCATCTTAAACAGAAAAAAACTCACAGGTTTCCCATTTCTTTGAGTTTTTATTTCTAAGGCTCTCATATAAAATAAAACTTACATAATAAATGTGGATATGTTGCTAATCTGTGTTTGGTCACAGACTCCCCAGCTGAGAATCTTGAGATAGGTAAAAAGAGGAAATGACTTTTTAAAGGTCCTATTTGTCCAAGTGAACTCTGAGTATATGATTCCAAATGTTCATGTCTCCTTCTCCTACTCCTCCTTTCATTTTAAGATTTAAAACATGGGTAAATTCATTTTAATGTTTGTTGAACACTGAACATGACTGTATCCTCTCATGAGTGCTTTGCATGTGCCACCAAATTTAGTCCTTCAATAACTTCTTAGAGGCTTGGCCTTATGTTTTTATTCCTATTTTTACTTAAAGAAATGAAAATTGAAATGGTCAAGTTAGATTATGAAAAGATATATATATATTTTTTTCCTTTGTAACAATGCTACCTCCACATCGATCCATCCCACTGTGGTTTTAAATAGCAGCCTCTTCTGTAGAATTTGGTCGAACTGGGTATTCTTCAACCTCTGTCCCCCAAGTACATCTTATTCTCAACTAGAACTCAAAGGTATGGGAGCCACATGTCTTAACCCTTCCTTCTCTCAAAATGGTTCCAACCAAGGGCAATTCAGAACAGTGAAAAGTACACCAGTTGAGGGGTAATATAATTTTAGCCCCATCCAATTGTGACTGTAACTAGATGCATAGCATGTAGCTAGTGACTTACCTATACTCAGTTCCTTGTCTTTGAACAAGGTTAACCTTCCAGTTCAGTTACATAGAACATTTTAGTTTGCATCATATGAAAGCTCTAGTAGAATAGATATGTTTTGTGATTTCCTTTAAATTAGCATTTAGTCAGTCAATGGAAAATAGGAGCCTTATGCACAACCTTAAAAAGAAAACAACTTAGTTTCTCAATTACAGTTGAGTGTCATTTGGATTACTATCCTAACAAATCTATGTTTGAGGGAACAGTATTTTTAAAATCATTAACCTGTTCTTTTTTACTATTTGTCATTTAAAATGTGCTGTTGTATGGCTATACCTCTGTCCAAGCTGTATTATAAGAGTATGGAGTCCTTAGGAGACTCCAGTACAGCTTCACTTTAGCTATTGGGCAATAATAAATGGGGACTGACAGAGAGTGCTGACCGTGGCACATTTCATGGTGAGAATGGTACCGGCTGAACAGCTTCCCATTAAATTAATGAGAAGCTTTGGCCCCTTTGGCCCCTTTGGCCAACAGGAGCCAGCGATATAATGGAGGCGTCCAGATACACACTACCAGCCTGGGAAGAAAGGCAAGAAGAAAGGGCAACCAATCCAGTTAAGTGTTTGGCTTTCTACAGACGTACCCTCAGTCCTGGCTGTTGTTCCATTATTCTCTTAGCTCAGGTTTTAGGATGAGCATCAGCTAAAATAGACTTTTTGAAGTATTTTAGGATGTTTCCTGGATAAATAAATTCAATGGCCAGGAATCCCTCTGGATCTCCAAAACTGTCTACTGATTGTCTCCTCATAATTCAGACACCTAGACAGGGCTTCTCACTTATGGTTTGTTTGCTTTTTATGCTCAATAACACTGTCTATAAGGACAGACATAACACTTAAAATTTAAATAAGAAACTGGGATCTAATTCAGTTTTCCGTGAGTTATAGTGTTAATTAACTTCAAAGAAATGTATTGGGAATTAGTCGTGTCGTACTTGGGACAAGTACGACACGGCTAAGTGTTTTTTCCAAAATATTCTGCTCTCTTTAATGATAAAGGTAGATATGGAAAATAAAGAGGTAACTGAAAGCAAATATTTTAGGGCTTAACCTTTCCTGGGCATAGATCTTTTTGTAAATGGGACTAGTACCCCACTTGCTCTATTCTGTAAGTTTTCTTCTTCTTCTTCTTCTTCTTCTTCTTCTTCTTCTTCTTCTTCTTCTTCTTCTTCTTCTTCTTCTTCTTCTTCTTCTTCTTCTTCTTCTTCTTCGACAGGGTCTCCCTGTAGCCCCAGCTGTCCTGGAACTGACTCTTGTAGACCAGGCTGGCCTTGAAATGACAAAGATCCACAGGCCTCTGCCTCCCAAGTGCTGGGATTAAAGGCATGTGCCACCACGCCCGGCTCTCTGTAAGTCTTCTGTAAGTGTCAAATCTCTCCCACGACCAGGAAGTAAGCACAAATGCTTTCCACATTGCTCCTGCGAGCATTCTTTACCATAACTTGCAATGTCACCGGTTTCATCAATATTGTGCATTCAGTCCTGACACAATTTCTATGTCCCTCGACTTATTTTAATCCCTGATTTAATTCTATTAATCCTCTATTTAAAAAACAAAACAAGTCAGGCATGATGGTGGATGCCTTTAATTCCAGCATTTGAGAGGCAGACACGGGCGGATCTCTGTGTGTTTGAGGCTAGCCTGAACTACAAAGTGAGTTCCAGGCCAACTGGGGCTACAGAGAGACCCATCTCCAAAAAGACCAAAAAACAAAACACAACATTTCTTATACGTTTTTTTTTTTAATTTAGGCCACGTGCTTACCTCTGCTTCCATTTAATGCATTAATTTGGTATGTGACATTTTCTAATTCTTCAGACTGCCTAGTATTGCCTCTCAGTACTCAAAACCTTACACAGAAGATGAAAACTTAGAGAAGGCTGTTGAGGATTCAAGAAAATACATAGGTTTCGAACAAACTTTTTTTTTTTTAAAGTTTCGAAGTTTATTTTATGTATATTTCCTGCATGTAGGCAGGTGTACTCACTTCATGCAATGCCATGGCAGTCAGAAGAGGGTGATGGATCTCCTGGAACTGGAGTTACTGGTGTTTTCCGTTACCAAGTGGGTGCTGGGAATCGAACCACTCAACTGCAAGAGCAGCCAGTGCTCTTAACAACTTAGCAGTCTCTCCATCCCCAAATAAAAGTTTTTTATTTATTTATTATTATTGTTATTGTTGGGTTTTTGAGACAGGGTTTTATGTAGTTCAGCCTGTACTTGAGCTCCCAATTCTCCTGCCTCAACCTTCCTAATGTTGTTACTGGCTGCACCACCCTGGCTGGCTTCATAAAAATTTTCAGTAGTCATGAACTGTAACATTTGCATAAGAAACACAAAGAAGTTGGCTAAATCCGTATGTTCTAGATGCTTCTGAGGAGGCTCAGGCCACAGATGTCTTAAAAATAAAACTTTAGTATTCAGTGGTTATTTGTAAGTTTCTATAAATGTCTACAAAAAGGAAAAATAGCAAGAAACACATTTGATGAGCACTTTGATGTATTTATTTGTTTAACTTCTATTAGTATATAAGGCTCTGTAAGGTATAATATATATATATATATATATATATATATATATATTTTGTGGTTTGGTTTTTTGTTTGTTTTTTGTATTTTTGAGACAGGGTCTCCCTTTAGTCCCAGCTGGCCTGGAGCTTGCTCTGTAGATCAGGTTGGCCTTGAACGCACAGAGAACTGCCTGCCTCTGCCTCCTGAGTGCTGGGATTAAAGGCATGAGCCACCATCCACAGCACTAAAGACGGTTCTTAGCCGCTGCCATGCGGGTGCTGGGAATCAAGCCCAGGTCCTCTGCAAGAGCAGTCAGTGCTCTTAATCACTGAGCCATCTCTCCAGCCCCAAGGTATAATGTAATTAATAAACAAAACAAAACAGGGAGTGGATGGGCAAAAGAAATGGCTCCATCGTGAAGAGTGCGCTGCTCAAGGATGAGAAGCTCGAGTTTGAATCCCAAGATAAAAAGTTAGGCCCAGTGTGTGCCCCTGAAGTCCCAGTGTAGAGAGGGTAAGACAGGAGGATCCCTGGAGCCTGCCGGCCAGCCAGTCTAGCCAGAACAGGTTTAGTGAGAGATCCTATCTCAAAAGAAATAAGGTAGAGATAGATTGAGGAAGACAGTGACCTCTGGCCTCAGCAGGCACACACACGCACACGCACCTGCACACACAGGAATAAAAAATAAAAAGGAGTGGGAGTCCGTGGTTCACCCTTTGATCTGTCATGTGATCATGGGGGGCTGCTGGACAGGAGAACTGGACTTTCAGACAGGGCTTTGTAGCCTGAAGGAGGTTCTTTGAGAAGCTACATCACTGTTTCGTCTATAAAAACCTTGTGAGGTATTTCCTTCATTTCTGCCCCTGGTAGGCCTCTTAAAGATCAAAGCAAATCCATTTTATTTAAACTTTTCTACATTTGCCAAGGTTCGGAATCTAACCAACATACTTTATTATTGGAGTGAGTATTGACTTAAAGCTAATCCTTTACAAGAACACTTTATTTCATGCATTGTAGGATTAGGTGCCGTGATGTTTATAGTGTTTATAGATTTGAAAATAAAAGTTTAAAGAGATTCAACAGTCTTCCTATAATGAACTTGTCCATGGATTCTGACGAAAACTAGTCCACTCCATAGAGAAATCTAAGCCCAAGAAGAAATAAAATTTCTTCTGTTTCAAGAAAGAGGAATTTAATTACTCAGTTACTCAATTCATAGTTTTAAAATACTTCGTTGTTGATCTTTACTCAAGTCTCTTCAACTTTCTCCAAAAACTTCAGTACTCAGGAAAAGCAAAACCAAACACCGATGATTTATTGTCTACTATTGCCACCTAGTGGCCATCAATGGTAGCACGTTATTGCTTCAAAGTCTGAAAATTGCTCAAATTTAATACTTTGAATTTGAAGGGAAAAATTTGATTTTGTTACTTCCCATGGACCATAACCAGTTCAAAAGTACATAAATACATTTATCCCATCCCTTGTGTGTCATTAAATGAATGTTAGTACTAGACGCTACAAAGACATTTAAAACTTGAAAAGAAACTGAACATGATGTGCAATTGCGGATTTGAAGTTTTGTTCAATGCTGCTTTTATTAGCAAATATGAATACATATACTGAATTTTTGCAATTTTCATGCAGTATAGCTTGATGGCATTTAAATCTCCTTATCTGTCTGCATAACATATATATTTTGAAGACGCTTTGAAGTTACCTATTGGAAGGCTGGTCTTGATTGACTGGGCAAAAGCAGCTGGTACTTGGCCTTGGGGCTCTAGATGCTTTTATTTGACGAAGCATCTTGAACTTTATTTCCTGTGTATGAATGTCCACATTTTACTTTATTTTGTTGATTAAATTGCGCTTAATTTTATGTTCGTTCAAACCATTTTTTTTCATTATACTATTGTGGGTGACACATATCCACATTAGAGGAGAAAATCAGATATTTTTCATTCAAATATATTTCAAATCATGAAGTTACAGTAGCAATAATGTCCCATTAAGGAAAAACTCCTGGTCAAGAGAATAGAATCTCTGACCTAGGTTGAGACCTAACATTAGTTGGGCTAACTCAATCATCTGACCAGGGGGCCACTCCTAGAAAGGAGGGACCCTTGGGAAGGCAGGCTCACCATAAGCCATGCTAAAAAGATAGGCAGGATAATTATTCCTTTATTGAGATACTGGACTGTTCTTTTCCATATTTCCTGTCCCCTAGTAAAATCACTGCATCTTACCACAGGGCTGCCCCGAGGTTCACCTGAGTCTGCTCCCTCATCTGAGTCCTGACTCAGAAAGGTGCAACTTATCCTTCTGTCTCTTTCAGATGTTGGCCAGAATGCAAGTATGTTTTATCTCATGGTTGGGCTTCTTACTCTCCTTCTGAAGACCCTTCTCTGCATGCAGCTGCCTGCCACACTTTGACAACCCTCCACTTCAGCCATCCCCTCCTGCTAGCAGCCACTGAGGTTTTTAGCTTGCACCCCTGGAATTTGCACTCTTCACTGCAGTTTTTTTCAACACTAAGTAAATTGTTCTATAGCTTCAGTTTAAGTCAATATTCTTTTATTACCCAGACTAAGAACCTAAGAGGAGACCCAGATTGACAAATATCATTTGTTGACTATGAAGGGAGCCCCAAAATTTCTGGTAACAATGAAATGGAAGAAAATTCGGCTCCTTATTTGGCATATACATATGTATACGTATATATGCTGCATAGATAGTTAATAGGACACAATTTTGTCTTCCAAGTTTTCCTATTCATCACAGAAAACAGAAACTTAAGCAAATATAATGTAGTGCATGACTGATAAGGCCTGAGACCCCAAAATATGGCAGCCTGGCACTTGAGAAAACAACAAGAATAAAACTGTTCTTAAATATAAATATAAAACTGTTCTTAAATGAAACCTTCCCCTTCACCTGTTCCCTTGAAGCAGATGATAAGAACCTCATGAAAGGCAGCAGAGCCAAGGCATCCCCATGCAGGAGACTCAATGCAGCATGTGGTGTCTGGATGTGCTTTTGTCCAATTCAACTTATTTGCAACTATATACTCTTCATCAGGCTTATACAAAAAAAGACATTTCCTTGTTGTTTGGGTCTTCATTTCCCAGGCTCCTATATCTTATAAAACTTATGTTAAGGAAATTTGCATGATTTCCCCTTGTTAGTCTTTTTTTTTAATGGTGCTTTTATTCGTTGAAAGTTCACTTCTGCCCACCTGTGCTCCGGCTGCTATGCAAACCGGGTGAGGAATCCACATGGCTGAAGTGCCCAGCCTCTATGTGCCAGTCTGAAAGTTCTATGCATTTATACTACGTATACTGATCATATCCATCCACTATTCCCTCTCTCTCGACTTTCCCTAGAGCTCCCAATCCCATTTCCTTCCCAGTTTCATCTTTTTTATTATTGTTAATAAGCCAATGAGTACAATTAGTGCCGTACATATGCCGTACATATGCCCATGAGTGTGTGGCTGTCCACGGGGCCTGGGCAACTTTCATCTCCAAAGGAGAATGGCTCTCCTTCCTTCAGCTACCACCAACTGCCAATCACTCCTCAGCTAAGTTTGTGGTCTAGGGGCTCCTCCTCCATCCATGCTGGAAGTTTGGCTTTTTCTTTGCAAGTCTTGTCCAGGTAAACAGAGCTGCTGTGAGTTCACGAGCACCACAGCCCTGTCATGTGAAAAGGTTGGTACACCCCAGGTCTGTGAGTTCATGAGCACCACAGCACTGTCATGTGAAAAGGTTGGTACACCCCAGGTCTGTGAGTTCATGAGCATCACAGCACTGTCATGTGAAAAGGTTGGTACACCGCAGGTCTGTGAGTTCATGAGCACCACAGCCCTGTCATATGAAAAGGTTGGTACACCCCAGGTCTGTGAGTTCATGAGCATCACAGCCCTGTCATGCGAAAAGGTTGGTACACCCCAGGTCTGTGAGTTCATGAGCATCACAGCCCTGTCATGTGAAAAGGTTGGTACACCCCAGGTCTGTGAGTTCATGAGCACCACAGCCCTGTCGTGTGCAAAGGTTGGTACACCCCAGGTCTCTTTCTCATTTGACAGTTTTATTTCAGGGGCCAGAGTATGAACCTAGGGTGGGAACAGAAGCTATTTCTTTTCCTCACCATGGATTTGTGAGGAATGAGTGAAGAACTCCTTATTCATATGTAGGTCTCTGGAGACCAGTAAATATTTTATACACTTCCGGGAATCCAGCTCCAACAGACAAGACACAGGAAATTTTTTCTTTTTGTGGTCTGAGGGTTACAGAGAGCTTTTTTTGGGGGTGGGGAGGCTTTGCCGCTCTGTTAATTCTCTTTGTATCTGCAGCAGAGAGCTTTTTGGGTTTACCACTCTGCTCATTCTCTCTCTCTCTCTCTCTCTCTCTCTCTCTCTCTCTCTGCTCTTCTTGTTTTCTGCTATTTATTTTTGCTTCTGCTCCTCAGCCCCCCATGTTTATTTTTATATGCCCTAAGACTAGTACAGGTTATGCAAGCCTAAGCCAACAAAGAAAAAAAAAAAAAAAAAACCAAAGAGCCCAACTTCCTCATAAGTATTTTTCAGAAAATTCACAACCGCAATCATTCTTAACAGCAAAAAAGTAAAACAGTTAATGTTAACTTTCAATTCGAAGAACTTCATTCTTTATGACTGCGGTTACATAGGTGCTAGACAGTGTAAAAATTGAGCTTTAAAGTTTTGACAATAGAGAGCTTTACTTCTCTTACTTTAGTTCCTTGCTTGCTCCACCTGTAAGCCATTTTGTGGCTGATGTGGTTTTGATTCATATCTTGTTTTTATTGTCGTTTTTGTTTTCCTCAGTTTCTCTCTTTACACCTCCTGCTGAGGTGTTTTCCTAAAGACTACCAATCTTTGAGTCAGAATACTAGAATTAGAGGCCTCACCAGAGTTAGTTTCATTTTGTTCTACAATTCTCTTTTTAGTTTAAACCTGGCCATGAGATCATAAAAATTCCTTTTTTTTTTCTCTTTTTCTTTTTTCTTTTTCTTTTTCTTTTTCTTTTTTTTTTTTTTTTTTTGGTCTTTTTGAGACAGGGTCCCCCTGTATCCCCAGCTGGCTGTCTTGGAACTCACTCTGTAGACCAGGCTGGCCTTGAACTCACAAAGATCCGCCTGCCTCTGCCTCTGGAGTGCTAGGAATAAAGGTGTGCACCACCACGCCATGCATAAAAATTACATGGGCAATCTGTGCATGATACAATTTATTAATTACTACTGTATCATACTTTTGAATTGTGTACACAGTGTCATTATTTCTCACAAAGGACTCATTTCTAGAAAAGGCATACATGTCAGTTCCAATCCTTGAGGCAGAAGTAGGTGCCCTAAATGCTAGAAAGCCAAAAGTTAAGCAGGTTAGAAAAGCAAGGATTAATATGATAAAAAAAATTATTAAAAACCAAGGTTAGCTGGGGAGCAGACTTCAACCAGATGAGTCAGATCACTGGAAGTTTGTCATGTAGTGAACCTTTCACAAATGGCTCCACCAATACACAATAAAAATCCAACCGTATGATAAATGGAGTAGCATGAGAGGGTTGACAACAAAATGTTGTAAAACATCTAATACCAGTTTGAGAAGTTGCAGGCAGCTGTGTGGAAGGGGAAAGTGGGTGTGATGTGCATGGTCATAGGTAGTTACAACAGACATCGGGCACAGACCTCGGTGGTGGATCAACTTAATGGTGACTCTAGATTTTAAGTCATTTGCAAAGGAAAAAAATTTCAGGTTAACTCACCTGCCAAAAATCTCATGATGGGGAAATTAAACTGAAATAGGTTTACTTTAGTTTGATATATAAACAAACCGGTAATAAAGTAACCGGGTCTTCAACACCCTGATAATCAAGCAACTGAATCTCAACCAATCACAGGCTACCAATGGAAGAGAATCTGTTAATAGATGGCCAGTGGCAAGTACAGACAGTCACTTTGTTTCTGTCTGTCACTTCCTTTCCTCTGTCTGTAAGTAGAACCTATTGATGGGACGGAGTTGGGCATTCTAACACTTCTTTGGTCTAGAATGCTGACCAGTTCTTACTGAAATAATCTTTGCCAAACTTAATTGTTCCCAGGTTTTTAAAAGGTGTTTAAAATTTTGAATTATGTGTATTCATATATGTGTGGGAAGGGCATGTGCATATGAGTGCAGCTATGCTCAAGGCCATAAGAAGGCATCAGGTCCCCTGGAACTGGAGTTACAAGAGGTTCTGAGCCACCTGACTTGGGTTCCTGGTCCTCTGACAGCAAGCATTCTTAATCACTGAGTAATCTCCCCAGATCTTGTTCTAAGTTGTAATTTTAAGATTTATTTTTATTTTTATTTAATGTGTGTGTGTTTGTGTGTGTGTAGATATATGCCATGTGTAAATAGGTACCTGCTGAAGCCTGTATAGGTACCTGCTGAAGCCCAAAGAGAGCATTGGATCCCTGGGAACTGGAGTTACAGGCAGTTGTGAGCTGCCAAATGTGGGTACTGGGACCTGAACTTAGGTCTTGTGGAAGAATAGTAAGTCCTGTTAACAATTGAGCCATCTTTCCAGCTGCCTCTGTTCTCAGTTTTAACAGTAATGCTACAACCAAATTTAGACTGTGTCTCCTGATTTCTCCTCTAGTCTTCTCTAGTTTAGTGCAACTGTGAATGAATAAATATTCCTATGGGAATGGAAGCAAAAAGAAGTGACTCACTGCCCTGTGATGGTTAATCTTGATTGTCAGCTTGGGGAGATTTAGAATCACCATGTGAGGGCTGGAGAGATGGCCTAGCTGTTAAGAGCGCCGACTGCTCTTACAGAGGACCCGGGTTCGATCCCCAGCACACACATGGCGGCTGAGAACCGTCTGAAATTCCAATTCCAGAAGAACTCCAGTTCCAGGGGAATCCTACACCCTCTTCTGACCTCCGCGGCATTGCGCGACACAGGTGCACAGACCTGCATGCAGACAGTACATTGATACACACACAGAAATAAAAAAAAAAAAAATTAAAAAAAAAAAAAAGAATCACCATGTGAACAAAGCTCCAGGCATGTTTGTGAAGGAGGATTTTCTAGACTAGGTTAATTTAAATGAGAAGACTCACCCTAAATGTAGGCAACACTATTCTATACACTGTGGTCCATAAGAAATAAAAGAGAAAGGGAGGTGAGCAGCCTCATTCATCACTCTCTACTTCCTGACTGTAATGCCATGTGACCAGTCTCCTCGGGCTTCTACGATCATGCTTTCCCCACTGGGTATCCTCAAACTGTGAGCCAAAATAAATCCTTAGTAAACTGCTTGGGTCAGAAATCAGAAAATTAACTAACACATACATGCTTCTAATAAACAGAGAAATAAAGAGCTAGTGAGAAGGACTTGATAAAAGGCAAAACTGTAGAATTCATCCAGTTGAATGTACTTGGATGGACACTGAAGAATACCTTGCAGGAAGTGAGAAGCAGCAGCAAGGACCAAAGCTCACCTCCTACTGAAGCTTATGAGTGATCTGTCTGTTAGTTGAATACCATTTCATAGTTACAATAAGAACCATGATGAAAAGAATGCTGTACTGGTGGGTCGTCCTGCCCAGTGACAGCACCAGCTTCTGAGGCGTAACATCTAGGTACACTTCTGAGGTCCTTCAACACAATGCCAAAGGAGAACCAAAGAAAATGGAAGAAATTATCTCTTCTTCACATAGCTTAGTTCAAAAAATGTACAAAAATCTTACAGAAGTGGACCAGAAAACAAAATCCTCCCAGGGCAGCAATAGAACAGTGAGAAGACATACCTAGCAGATAATGATCATAGGCTAAAGAAGTCCTGCTTCCATTCCCAGACACACAACTAGCAAAAGCCTCAGATATAGGTTTTGCTGCCATGTCTTTGTATATGATTGGCATATTCATATAGTTACTTTGAAAGTCTCCTGAGGAAGGTGTGTCTTTAAAATTCTCATAAAGCAGTCAGTTGGCAAGTAGGAAGGTGTTATCTGTGGTATTAGTTACTTTTCTTATTGTTGTGACAATATACAGGACAAAAGCAACTTAAGGCAGGTATTTTGAGTCATGGTTTCCAAAGGGACAGTGCATCATGATGGGAAGGCACCAAGGTGCGAGTCTGAGAAAGTGGCCTCATCACAACTATAGGCAAGAAGCCAGGAGAAATGGCATGCTGGTGCTCAGCTAACATCTCTTTTTCCCCATTTTTATTCAGTCCAGAACCCCAAGCACATGGTATGAGGTTGTCCACATTCAGCATTTAGAGTGAGTCTTCTCTCCTCAGTTAAATCTTTCTGGAAATATCCTCATAGGCACACTGAGGTATGTCTTCCATGTAATCTTAACCATATTCATGATGACCAGGGAGATTAACCACAACATCTGGTGTTGCTTATTTCTAAAATGAGTGCCTTCACATCAAAAAGATCATTCACCATGACCAAGTTGGATTAATACCAGAGATGAAAGGATGGTTCAACATACATAAATCAACAAAACATAATAAAATCATAAAACACATAAACAGACAAAATAATTTTGAAACATAAATTGAGAGATAAAAGCTACATGCTCATCTCAACAAGATGTGGAAAACACCTTCAACAAAATTCAACATGTCTTCATGTTTAAAGTCCTGGAGGGAATTAGTCTGGAGGGAACATTCCTCAACATAATTGAAGCCATATATGACAAACCTAGATCCAATATTATCCTAAATGGGGAAAAACTAGAAGTGTTCCCCTTAAAGTCAGGAACCCAGCCAGGCTGCCCCCATCCCCATTCTTTTTCTTTTCTTTTTTTTTTTTTTTTTTTTGGTCTTTCGCATGACAGGGTCTCCTTGTAGCCCCAGCTGTCCTGGAACTCACTCTGTAGACCAGGCAGTCTTGAACTCACAAAGATCCACCTGCCTCTGCCTCCCAAGTGCTAGGATTAAAGGTGTGCACCACCATGCCTGGCTTCCCCTGCTCTTTTTAAATATAGTACTTGAAATGCTTGTGAAAGCAATAAGACAAGAAAAGGAAATTAGAGGAGTGCTAATTGGAAAACAAGAGGTCAAACTATTTCTTTTTGCAGATGACATGTTAGTTTACCTAAGGGATGCTAAAAACTAAAATTTCCACCAGAAAACTCCTAGAAACCATCAACAGGTTCAGTAAGGTGGTGGGATACAAAATTAACTTAGAAGAATCAGTAGCCTTTCTTTATGCCAATAACAAGCAATTGAAGAAGGAATATAAAGAGATCTTCCCACTCACCATCACCTCCAAAAAACAAAATATCTAGAGACAAACCTGACCAAAGATACTAAAAATCTCTACAATGAAAAGTTTAAATCCCTCAAGAAGGAGATTGAGGAAGATACCAGAAGATGGAAGAACCTCCCATGCTCATTCATGAATTGGAAGAATTAATATAGTATGACCATTCTGCCCAAAGTAATATACAGACTCATGCAATCCCAATTAAAATTCCCATGAACTTCTTCACGGACCTAGAAAAAAATATCTTAATGTTCATATAGAAAAACAAAAGACTCCAGATAGCCAAAGCAGCAAAAAGAGTAAAATCAGGGGGAATTACCATACCATACTTCAAATTATGTTACAGGGCTATAGTCATAAAACATCCTGGTATTGGCACCAAAACAGACCCATAGATCAATGGAATAAAATTGAAGATCCAAACCTGAGCAAATCCAATTTCAGCCACCTCATATTCAACAAAGGGGCCAAGAAGACCCAATGGAGGAAAGACAGCATCCTCAGCAAATGGTGTTGGCATAACTGGATCACCACTTGTAGAAGAATAAAAGTAAACCCTTACCTCTCACCCAGTAGAAAAATAAATTCCAAAATGGATCAAAGACCTCAATGTGAAATCTGAAACTCTGAATATGATAGAAGAAAACATTGGTAGTAATTTACAAGACACAGGTGTAAGAGAAGACTTTATAAATCAGACAGCAGCTGTACAAAAAATAAGGTCAACAATTAACAAATGGGACCTTATTAAACTCAAGAGCTTCTGTACAGCAAATGAAACAATGAAAGAAGTGAAGAGAAAACCCATAGAGTGGGAGGAAACCTTCACCAGTGATATATCTGATAGAGCATTAACATCCAGAGTATATAAACTACTCACAAAAACAAAGGAAGAAGAAAACCAATGACCTACTCAAAAGATGGAGTCAAGAGCTGAACAGAGACTGCACAAATGAAGAAGTAAAGGCTGAGAAACATTTTAAAAAGTGTTCAATATCACTAATATTTAAGGAATATTTGAGTAGGTCATTTGTTTTCTTCTTTGTTTTTTGAGTAAGTAGTTTATATATTCTGGATGTTAATGCTCTATCAGATGTATCACTGGTGAAGATTTCCTCTGACTCTGTGGGTTTTCTCTTCACTTCCTTGATTGTTTCTTTCACTGTACAGAATCCTTTGAGTTTGATGACTCATCCTACCACAAAGATACATGCACATCTATGTCTACTGCAGCTCTCTTCACAATAGGGAAGAGCTGGAACCAACCCAAATGCCCCTCAACTGATGAATGGTCAACAAAAATGTGGTACATCTATACAATGGAGTTCTATGCAGCAGTAAAGAAAGATGACATCATGAACTTTGCAGGTAAATAGATGGAAGTCAAAGCCATTATGCTAAGTGAAGTAACACAGTCCCAGAGAAACAAACCATGAATGGTATCCCTCATTTGTGGATGCTAGCACCAAATCCCCAGTTGAAAGGCAAGCTGAGCAATGTTATTGTTATATTTCTTTTTATCTGAAATCAACTGTGCTGTTATAATGTGAATTTCCTAATGGGCTCTAGAATTAGCTTAACACTTATTGTAATCACTGTATATGGGTGGAAGGTATGTATTCATATTTTAAAGTAATATAAAATTAAAAGGAAAATGTGAATTCTAAACATATTTTGGAATTACATACAGTTTATTTTCAGTGGTCCTAATTTGGGCACATATGTGGCATTTATAAAGGCATACTTTGGAGCAATATAAATGGGCGGAAACAAAAACAACATAAGGACTGGGTCGGAGAACTGACTGATACAGTTAAATTCTGTCCAAAACAATAAACCTCTGCAGAGAAAAACTTTAAAAAGACTGAGAGAAATATGCAGGACATACATGGCAGAGTTCATGAACTGGGGTGGGAAAGAGGGCAGGGAAAGGGGAATGTGTCTAAATTGGACTGAAAAATGATGTATGAAATACACAAAACATCAGTAAAAGTATTTTATTAAAAAAAAGAAAGCAAAGAGATACCAAATGCCAGAGAACACTCATCCATTGTTGGCGGGAATGTAAACTCATGCAACCCCTATGGGAAGCAGTTTTGAGAACTCTTTTTTAAAAAAATACTTTTATCGATATTTTGTGTGTTTCAGACATCATTTTTCAGTTCAATTTAGACATATTTCCCTTTCCCGGCCCCCCACCCCAGATCATTCATTCTGCCACACATGTCCTGCATCTTTCTCTCAGTCTTTTAAAAGTTTTTCTCTCCAGAGCTTTATTGTTTGGGGCAGAATTTAACTATATCAGTCTGTTTTTTGACCCAGTCCTTATGTTGTTGTTGTTCCCGCCCTATTATATTGTTCCAAAATATGCCTATGTAAACATCCTATATGTACCAGAATTATGTCTTCCAGGAATAAACTGTATGTTAACTCTGATATATATTTAGGAGTTCACATTATTTCCCTTTAATTTTATATTACTCTAAAATATGAATATATACCTTCTGCCCGTATACATTAATTACCATGTCTTAAAGTAAGTGGTAAGTTAATTCCAGGGCTCATTAAGGGATTCACACTACATCACAGTTGCTTTCAGATAGAAAGAAATATAACAATAAGGCTGTTCAGCTTGCCTTTCAATTGGGGGATTTGGTACTAGCATCCACAAATGAGGGATATCATTCCCTGTTTGTTTTATGGGGGTACTGTGTTACTTCACTTAACATAATGGCTTTGAGTTCCATCCATTTACCTGCAAAGTTCATTATGTCATCTTTCTTTACTGCTGTGTAGAACTCCATTGTGTAGATGTACCACATTTTTGTTATCCATTCATCAGTTGAGGGGCATTTGGGTTGGTTTCAACTCTTCACTATTGTGAAAATACATGAGCTTGTGAGGGGCACTTCATGGTCAAACTCTACCCCTCCATACATGAGAAATCTTGGAATTGGCTTTAATATCATTGTATTTTACAATATCAAAGTTTGTCAATCAGCTCCAAATAGGAAAATCTATAGCTATTCAGTTTCTAAGGCACAACAAGTAGCACTGGCACAAATTTCTAAATAACTCTATAATTGCTATATAAGTGTTTCTTCTTTTTTTTTTTTTTTTTTTTTTTTTTTTTTGAGACAGGGTCTCCCTTTAGTCTCAGCCGGCCTGGGGCTTGCTATGTAGACCAGGCTGGCCTTGAACTCACAGAGATCTGCCTGCTTCTACCTCCCAAGGAGTGCTGGGATTAAAGACATGTGCCACCACACCCAGCATAAGTGTTTCTAATAGATACTTTATATCATCTTAAGTCTTTTAAAAATATTACCTTTGGGTAGTAGTAGAAGAAACTGGTGTGCACAAAGTAACTCATTCAGGAGTATAGGCCATCAGAAGAATTCAGAGGAAAAATTATACTTTTGTTTCTTTAGAAAGGAAATAAAGGTCTAGAATGATGGTTCACCAGTTAAGAGTACTGGCTGTTCTTGCAGAGGACATGAGTTCAGTTCCCTTCTGCAATTCCACTTCCAGGGGATCCCATGTCCTCTGCTGACCTTTGTGAGCATTGCATGATACGGTGTACTTACACACATGCAGGCAATATACTCATGCACATAAAAAATCCTAGTGGGCCCGTTCATATGTCTGGCTTCTTTGGGGGGTTCTAATTTTCTTTACAGTATGTTTGCATGACTTTGCTAAAGGGCAATATGAGGCAGTTGGTTACAAAGGCAAAAGCTTTGCAGAGCAGAAAAAATTCTAAATGATATGTTGTCAAGTCCTAGACAGATGCATATCTGGCTTCTTCATAAATATTTGGTGGCATTTGATTTTATGAGACAGGGATGTTTCTCAAGGTCTTGATGCATAGTCTCTAGATATAACTGCGGTCAGGATCTGCTAAGCAACAGAAATGACTTGTAACACACGACAGTATGGAGATGTAGAATCTGCTACTCCACTGAAAATACCCCGTATGTCTTTCTGTTTAATTTTTTTTTGATTTTTCAATATGACAGAACAAAATGTTCTTATTCTCTCATTTCAGAGAATACAATTCTTATTTGTGTAATTTTAATTACAACTTCTCTGCTCTGTTCTTCACACTGTTTTTATGTGGGCATCTGCATTAAGTGACTCAGCAAAGCATCGCCCACCACACACTGACATGCAGAAGAGAAAAGATCAACTGTCCTCAAGTGGATCCTGTGGTGAGGTTTGTTATAACTGTATTTTGTAGTACAAAGTTCTCAACAGGATTCTACCTCTAATAGATTCAAAACATTTCAAACATTCAGTAAAATCAACTGACAATGACCGTAAAAGACACACACATAAACACACCAAAGGCTGGAGATAGAGATCAGTACAGAGTGCTTGGCTAGCATGAATGAAGCCCTGGACTCTATCTTTAACACCGCATAATCCATGAATGGTAGCCACACATGTAATCCCAACACTGGCAAGAGAAAGGCAGGAGGCTCAGTAAGCCTTGTCTATGTGATGAGTTCAGAGCCAACCTGGACTACATAAGACCCTGACTCAAAATAAAAGGATATATAGATAACGATAGATAATAGATAAATAGATAGGTAGTAGATATAGATATAGAGGATAGACAGATGATAGATAATAGATTGAATAGAAGACAGACACAGGGTAGATCAGGGTAGATAGATTAGAGAGATAAATATATGTTAGAAGACAAATAAATAGATGATAGGTAGATAGATAGATGATAGGTAGTTAGAGATTTTGAGAGAGATAGATGATAGATGTATAGATAGATGAGAGATGGAAGACAGATAAATGATAGATAGATAAATAGATGATAGATCAATCAATAGATGATATACGATAGATAATGAGATAAAACATAAATAGAACACTAAAAATAATTCCTGAAAGCCATTTAACTTGATTATACATAATCTGTTCTTTCCCTCTAAATCTTCTGCGAGTCTATTTTATTTTATTTTATTTTATTTATATTTACTTATTTATTTGTTCCACAGCACATGTGTGTAGGTGAGCAGACAACTAGCTAGCCTGGCTAGTTTCTTTCCACCACGTGAGACCCAGGGATTGAGCTCAGGTTGTCTGGCTTGTTGGCAAGCACCTTTAACAACCAAGCAATCTTAGTTAATTTTATGTGTCAGTTTAGCTCAACTATGGTGCCCAGTTGTTCAGTAAAACTTAGCCTAGCTGTTTCTGTAAAGGTAGTTTGTAGATATGGTTAACATCTATAATCAATTGACCTAAAGTAAAGCAGATTGCCCCCTATCTGCAAGTGATAACATTCAATTAGTTGAAGACTTTGAGAGCTGACACAGAGGTTTCTCTCTCCAAATCAACGTGGAGCCACTGCACAGCACACAGGCCATCCCAGCCATCATCGTCATCCAGTGGCTGTCAAGACCTGGCTGCAGTCTATAACAATAGGAATCTGAGAAATCTGGAGATTTCAGGAAACAAGCTCCGGGACACTGGCGTAAAGCTGTCATGTGAAGCTGTGAAGCTTTCCAGCTGCTACTCAGAGACTCTTGTGTTGGAGGCCTGCTAGCTAACTCTCTGCTGTGAGGACTTAGTTTCTGCTTTTACCCACAGTAAAACCCTGTGAGGAATCAACTGTTGGAGAATGTCGTGGACCGCAGTTGGGTGATTGTGCTGAGTGAGGCCCAGAAACAGGCGAAGTGTGACTTGCATACAATAAGGCTGCAAGTAACTGACACTCATGAGGAAACCCAAGTGTCTGTGATCTCTGTGGAAGAAAGAAATCCCTACTTGATAATCCTAACCAGGGTATAAGAAAAACGAAAAACAAATGTGAAAACTCCATTTCATGAAACCTGAGTTTATTCTGACCCCAAAGCACATATAATGGAAAAGGAGTGGGCCCATCTGTGCGTAGGAGCTACAGATCACCGGCTTTCCGATGAGATACAGCTTCTTTGGAGCCCAGTTCAGATGTGTTGTATAAGATGGTTGGGGTTTTCCACATGCTAACAGAGGACATGAAATTGGGATGCGGGTAGGGAATGGAAAGGTAAAAGTGGAGTTGGGCAAGTGAACACGGTTAACAGACATTGAATGAAATTCTTGACTCAAAAATGTAAAAATTAATAAAAACGAACAGGGCTTGGAGCAATGGAGCAGGAACTGACCTGGAAGCATTTTCTCTGAAGACTAGCTCTCGTAGTTCTAGAGGATCCTATGGAAGCCAGTAAGGGAGAGAATCAATCAATGGTCAAACACAGCCCTAAAGCTTAATAACCATAACAACAGGCACAGCAAAGGACCTCTGTCACAGTAGTGACAGTGTTATCTGGGGGTTAATCAACAGCTATCTCATTGGACCTGAAGCCCTCTCAATAGGCGTGAACTCAAGGGTAGCTCTGTAATCATAGCTTAATACACAGAACTAGAGGGGTCATAGGTCCTAGAGAAAGAACCATATTTTTGTCCTATGTCTAGACAAATGAAATTTCTTACCATATCCAAAATATTGGTCTATATATTTACAGACATGTATACAGTATACTGCTCATCAAAAAAGCTTCCTTTTGCAAAAGATAAAGCCTACTGCAGAGTTCCACAACTGGTCACACATAAAGAATATACAGCTGAGAAATGCCCAGTCCTCAGTGACATATCTACAGTGGAACCTTTACACTTAAGGCTCAGGGAATATAGTGGAATGGGGCGGAAATAATACTAGTGCATCCCTCAACTCTCACCAGAGAAGCTTCCTTACACAGCAGAGTGCAATGCACAGATAAGGCCACAGCTGGCTAAGTTTTGGGGAATAAGAGACTGCAGGTGTGTCGCTGTATCATACGTCACCCACCCACAGCTCAGGGACCATTTCAGAAGAGGAGGCAGAAAGGTTGTCAGAGCCAGAGTTGGTCCATGAATGTAGGGAAACAGAGGTTTCCCTGCCACTGGGAGTTTGCTCATATGAACTTGCCACAGTGGCAATATTGAGCACAAGACCCACGACAACTATCAGACAAGGGCTCAGAGTAGCGTGAGGGAAATGGGTAGTGGGCTAGCCTGAGAACTGTTGGAAACTTTATGGCTGGCTGGGGAGAGAAGGTTTTCCTCAAGATCTCTAGATACACCAAATAGACTCTAGTGGATGAACTTGCACTGAAGGACATGTGTGTAAAATGCTTGACTGGATGGGACTTAACATGTAAGGCAGAGTGCATGAGTTCCAGTGCAGGGGGTGAGGACATGGAGGGGGGAGGGAATCTAAATTTGACTAAGAACTGTGGTATGAAATGTACAAAAGCTCAATAAAAATATTTTAAGAATAAAAAAATAAAAACTAGGCTGGGAGAGATGGCTCAGTTGTTAAGAGCACTGGCTGCTCTTGATAAGGACCTGGGTTCAATTCCCAGCTAATAACCATTTATAACTCCAGCTCCAGGAGAATCCAACACCTTCTTCTGACTGCATGGACATTCCAAGACATGGGTACACTTACACACATGCAGTCAATACACTCATCCACATAAAAAGTAAATAAAATATTAAAAAACTAACAGCTCATTTTCTTAAAAACTATTTATTTTATAATTTATTAGATTGACATAAAATTAGTATAACATACATCATATTCATATATTAGCCTCTTTGGCTAAGATTTGGTTTTCATCTTTGTGCTTCAGTTTCTTTATGAAAGCAACTATTGCCACTATTTCATTTTATATTTTACAAAAATTCTATTTCATTGTGTTTAATTCTCTGGAAATTAATACTACCTATTCTCTAAAACCATTGCCAGAAAGTTATTATTAAAAGCAGTTTTCCAAGTGGTTGGGAATTAGGATCATTCTTTGGGACAACATCTAGTAGTGAGGAAAGCAGAGCTAATTTTTTTTTAAAGGTGGGGGCTGGTGAGATAGCTCAGTGTTTAAGAGCACTGACTGCTCCTC
Source organism: Rhizomys pruinosus (assembly GCA_009823505.1). NCBI lineage: Eukaryota > Metazoa > Chordata > Mammalia > Rodentia > Spalacidae > Rhizomys > Rhizomys pruinosus. Next base: position 5,001,487 of record VZQC01004283.1, on the reverse strand, counting down.
CAGAGGACCTGGGTTTGGTTCCCAGCACCCACAATAGTGGCTAACAACTCTCTGAAACTCCAGTTCCAGGAATCCAACCTTGTCTTCTGATCTCCTTGGACATTACACTACACAGGTGCACTTAAATACATGCAGACAATACATTTATATACATAAAATAAAAGATTTTTTAAATTTTTTGTTTATTTTTGTATGTGTATGAATGTACTGTCTGCATGTAGGTTTGTGCACCCGTGTCGTGCAATGCCGCGGAGGTCAGAAGAGGGCGTCGGATTCCCCTGGAACTGGAGTTAAAGGCGGTTCTCAGCAGCCATGTGGGTGCTGGGGATTGAACCTGGGTCCTCTGCAAGAGCAGTTGGCGCTCTTAACCACTAGGCCATCTCTCCAGCCCAAGAAAAGATTTTTTAAAAGAAATAAAAGAGTTAGGAGTCTGGAAGGGACGTGACTAATGAGTGCATGTGCGTGAAGATTGCTTTTTGCATTTTTCTCCTCTCTTTTCTGCTTTGGCCAGGTAGGCGGATGAAGACTTGAGTTGCACACAATAAGATGGGAGAATTTTCAAAGATACATTTAAGGTTGTTCTTTCATCTTTTCTAATAGTTGAATCCTACTGAGTGTTTCATTAATCATTGTGATGAACAATGGGGTAAATGTAGGCAGCAAAGGGAGGAAGAACAATTTATACTATCCAAAATTGGACCACCTGTTTAGCTTGCCATTTCTCAAATGTGTTTATGGAGTCACTTTGAAATAATGAGTGACTATTCCTTCTTCCAAACAACGGGGAGAGGCTTTAACAAGTTATGTAAGTCCCAATGTTCACAAAACTGCAGGAGAGCCTCATCCTAGCAATTGGTACCAGTACTCGAAAAATGTTTCACCCTGTATGAGTGCCCCGAAATCTGTTCTTATTCAAATTCTCCAGTTTTTTTTCCAGATATAAATCAGCAAGTCTTTGATTCTACTTCATCTAGATAACATCAACTCAATCTGTGAGTTTTATTTGCAATTTATCTCCTTTGCCATCCAGACATGTAAATCAAGTGATAGTCACAGAAGAGTAAGGGAAAGGGGCATGTGGGCAGTGCCAATGGGCTTCTCTGGGGATCAAATTGCAACGAGGAGGTGGAAACAACTGAGAAACAGGCATCAGAGAAGGGGAATCTGCCCTGAGGGATGGAGCCACTCCAGGAGTGGGACAAAAACCACCCATTTCCAGCTCTTGAATTTAGATGTGAGTGAGAGTCTCTAACTACTCTCATTCTTTACAGCAGCATCCTTCTGGAAGCATCCACGCTACCATGCAGTTTCTGAACTCCAGCTAAGGTACTTTGGTCATAGCACTGCAGACTCTGAGTCTCCTCCTGGGTGAACACACAGTATCTGAAACAGAATTATCATAACTCTTTGGCACAGTTGCTAAATTCGAATACCACAGTATTACAGGAATTGGTAGGCATCCAAACCAGATAACCAAACCCATACTGTCCATGTTTCCCCAGGGATATTTTGCTCATGCTAATCTGTTTCCGTGTCAATTAGGACATGGTTTTGCAGTAAGTATGCAAATACCATGGCCAGCTCAAGCCCATGTACTTCTTTTATAGGGTTAACAGGAACCCACTGTACTAACAGAAATCCAGTCTGGACTGACATCTTTGGCATCTCATCTGACCTAGAGATGGTGCTACTAAAACTGAGTGTCACCATTCCTATAGGCATCAGAGTACATATTCAACATGGTACAAAAATCCATTGGGAAATGAATGGTCACCTCATGGTTGTCCCTGATGTTATTATCATTTGCATGAGAAGTAAGGTATTTCATTCCAAGCAAATCACCCCTAAAGAGGGTATCAATTACCTCAAAGTGCAAGGTGACCCAGAAGCTATATGCATCTTTCAGTTCAGCCTACTATCCATAACATGGCTCGTTTGTATATACCTCTGAGATAGCTTAATAATTTCCACCTGAAATATGTCTTGACAATTTTTTACCCTCATAAGAATCAAGAGCATCATTTTATTCTTGATGTAAATTGTTCAATCTTCATAAACCTATGAACTTGTGTTGATTTGCAAGTCTTCAGTTAAGTGGTTGTCATCAAGGCAAGACCCAAATCTTTGATCATGGAAATATCAAAAATACTCATTCACTGATGTCTGGATGAGGCAATTACTTTTCTATTACAGAAAGGCCATCTTATTTGAACTTGTATTTCCTGTTTCTCAGGCCTTGGTATAGGAGGATACACTATCTATTGCAATTATTTGCATCATCTTAATTTGGTTTGAGCCCAAGTTCCCAGATTCCAGATTGTCTGCATTCCAGGAATTGTTCAATCAAGTTTTGCTAAGCTTTTTATATACATGCTTGTGAAGGATGGGACTGTTTTGAACCTTGGGTTTCAAATTTGTGGATTATATTTATTGAACATGAAAAACATTATGGCACATACTTTACTTGATTTTGAGGAAAGAAATGATAATTTTCTCAATAGGTGGGTCTTAGTCATCTTTCTTTCTATAAAAGTGAAGACAAAATTATTCAGACTTTAAAGTATAATAAAAATAAATATAATAAAGACCAAATGAGTCATATACACAGCAAAAAAGAATTGGTTAGCGTATGCATGGTGACACATGCCCATAATCCTTGGGAGGTGAAGGTAGGAAAATCAAGATAGTTTGGTCATCCTCATCTACACAGTGAATTCAAGACCAGCATGAGACAACAAGGGAACCTGTCTCAAATAAACAGATGAAAACAAAAGAAGGGAAAAAGAATTGGTTGTCATTGGTGTTGGTGTGTTATCTCTTTCTCTCAAATTCTGTTTCAGAGAGAACAGTTTATAATCATTCTCTCGTATTTAAGTATAAATTAAGAATTTAAAATTTTTTTGCTGCTTCTAGGTAAATGCTTTGGCCTTCATTACTTTAGGGGAGATTCCCAAAATTTATTCTGCTAATATCTATCTAAAACCATTCTTGAGTAAAGAACCAGCTCCAGACCTGTACATGCTGCATTGGTGCATGGGTTGTCAATCTATACAATTTTGCATTGCAGCACAGACTGGAACCTGGGAGAAAAAAAATCCAGGAGTTGCTATGTGCAAGAGATAATGCCTGAGAATGTGGCAAGAAGCATCATGTCTTTTTGCCTGAAGCCTGAGGAGAGCTGCACCTGTATTCAGATCGTATGTCCATCTGGAAGGTAATATGCCTCACGAAATGATGTTTAAAGACTGCTTGTCTTTAAACTCACGGCTTAGGCAAAGCTATAGTGCTACACAAACAGAAAAAGGAACCATCTTTTTATGAATTTTGTTGTTGAAAATTTCATACATGCATAGAATATACTGATTGCTCTCTCCTCCACATCTTCTCTCTCTCCCTCCTGTCCTTATCTTATCCCTCTCACCCCCACCAATCTCTTCCCCAAGATCATGACTTTCAGAAACCATCTTTTTGTTTAACTAGTACTAAAGGATTTTACAGCATGAACTCTTAAGTTACCATCCCTGTAGCCCTTTTAGGGTGGCTTTAAGATTTTAAAAGCATGAACAATGTCACTTGTGACATGGCTCAGCAGTTAAATGCACCTGTCATACAAGCCCGGCAACTTGAGATCAATCCCTGGGACCCAAGTAAAGATAGAAGAAAGGACTGAGTCCAAGTAAAGATAGAAGAAAGGACTGAATAAAGTTGTCCTGTGACTTCCACATGTGTATCATGGCACATGCTCATGCATACACCTACATCATATATACAGCAATCGTAATTTCTAATTAAAAGAATAAAAAAAGTTTTAGATTGCTTCAGGCTCATTCTTAGAACCTAGTATGCTGTTTGATTAACATTTGAGCATTTATGTCTAGCACATTGTTAAACAAATTATCGACATATGGGCATGGAAAGGAAAGGACTTGAGATTATTTTGCAAATTTGGCATATTTTTAGCAGATCCAATAACTCCTTCCTTAAATCATTGGAAGGTTTGGGATCCTAGAGGATCAAAGAATCTGTGCATTTTTGTATTTAAATCTATAGTAGAAGAAATAATTGGCCTAAAAAATGAAATGCCAGGTGAGTAACAAAGTGGAGACCACAGAAGAGGGGACACCTACAGTGTGTTTTCCATTGTTGGTAGTTGCCAAGCAATGGGCTGCAAGGGTAAGTGTATTCTAGAAGAACCTAGAAAAGTGAAAAGACTGAAGTGGGTATGTTTAGTGATATCTTGCTCTTCTCAAATAATTAAGAATTTGAAAAGGCATAGGAATGCAAAATGATACTGAATTATACAGATATTCCCAATTCCTTATCTTAGGACACTCCTTAATAAAGTTACTGAAAAAAATATTAGAGACTTCTAGTTCTAATAAGCCATATGTAAGGAGTTTGGAAGTTGCCACTTCAATCTAAACAAACTGGAAAAAAAACTATTGCTCCCCCCCAGATCCATTAAAAAATAATTGAGATCACAGAGAAAAGCGATGTCCTTGCAATTGAAGAGACTGGTGTGTAAATATAGACAATTACAACTTAGGAGACTAACTCCCCCCTCCCAGTAGAAATCAGTAGGAAAACTTGGTCTGTACTAGATAAATTGTTGATGTCTCTGTACATAGGAATGCAACAGGTTCACAACTTCAAGTGTGGAGATAAAAATCACTACCCCCACACAAAAGAGAAAAGGATTTTATTGTCTGCTGGCAGGGGAGCACAGCTTTCAAACGTGGCCATTCTCTTTGAACAAAAAAAGGTTGAGGCACTTATTAGAAGGTCTTGTATGCACTCATATGGGGGAGGCACTTTGAGGAGTATACACTCTTGTCCATTCTTAGTTTAAGATATATATATATATCTTATATATATATATATATATATATAAGATGTTCCTGGTTCCTACTGTCTCCCTACCACCCTTACAATGCAGCTCCAACATATGTGAGACATTCTTTTCTACCATATTCTCTTCTTGAACAATGACCTAAACTGAGCATGATCAGAATATTATCTTTTTAACAATTTTTCTTTAATATTATATATATATTATATATCTCTATCTATATATCTATATATATATTCTGGGGCTGGAGAGATGGCTCAGCAGTTAAGAGTACTGACTGCTCTTGCAGAGGACCTGGGTTTGATTCCCAGCACCCACATGGCAGCTAAGAACCATCTTTAATTCCATTTTCAGGGGAATCCCATGCCCTCTTCTGACCTCTGCAGCATTGCACTACATGGGTGAACCAACCTACATGCAGACAGTACACTCATAACATAAAAAATAATAAATAGTGAGATCTCCCAAGACCATCTGAAGTGCAGGAAAATGGCTGGAGCTAGAAGACATCATGTTGAGTGCAGTAACACAGTCCCAGAAAAACAAATGACGAATGGTATCCCTCATCTGAGGATGCTAGTGTCAATTACCTAGTTGTAATATTTCTTGTGCACAGCCCCTTGAGCTTTTGTCCAAGCAGTTGGGAGTGATGCATATTGGAAACAACAACAACAACAACAACAACAACAACAGAAAGGATCGCATCAAAGAACTGACTGAAACAGTGAACTTCTACTCAAAACAGTCAACTTCCACTTGGAGAATATTGAGAAACACTGAGAAAGAGATGAAAAGCATGTTTGGCAGAATGCATGAGCTCTGGTGGAGTGGGGAGATAGGGTGGGGGACATGGGTCTAGATTTGATAATCTTGTACAAAATATATATTAAAAAAATAAAATCTATCACATACTAAGTACAATAAAAAAAGAAAAAAAAGAAAAATTGTTAAAAAAGATATATATTTCTGATCATGCTCAGTTTAGGTCATTGTTCAAGAAGAGAATATGGTAGAAAAGAATGTCTCACATATGTTGGAGCTGCATTGTAAGGGTGGTAGGGAGACAGTAGGAACCAGGAACATCTGGTCACTTCTGGCTTCTATCATCAGTCACTGACAGTTTGTTAGTGAGTCAGACTTTGGGAAGAGATTAAAAGAAAAAGAGGCTCCACATCCTCAACCATTTTCTGCAGGCCCTTCTCAGAGGAGTCTGAACTTGCTTGTACTCTTGACAATCAAAAATACAACTTCCTATTTACTATCAAAGGAAGGAGCACCTTTGAAGAGGAGTTAAAATAGATCTTCTCCAGATCCCCCATACTTTGATGGCTACCAGTATCAGTGTGGACAGGTCTGACAGACAAAACTCCAGACCAAGTCCTAGTGAGTTTCCACAGTTCTAAGAGTTTTATCTCCTGGATATCTTCCAGGGTCTCTTAGTGAATACTGCAGAAAATCTGCCCCATCCTCCATTTATTGAAGAAAGGAACAACAACAACAAAAGAAACCACCCTGAAATACACAGGGCATCCTGTTCTATCTAACAAGGTCCCCACACCCAAAAGAAACTCTTTAACCACAGCATAATTTGCTCTAATTTTATTAAAGTCTACCTGTCCTGATAGAGGGGAATATCCAGCCAGGCCCCTCTATATTCCATGAAGAAGAGAAATATTGACTCAAACCATTCTGTCTCACTCAAGAGAAGGGAAGAAAACAGGAAACATTTATGAAAGTTACAGTTAGAGAGTAAGGCTCAATAAGACTTAGACCTCATCATAAAATTATAGAACATTTTCATTCCCATCAACCATCTACCACATTACCTGTGGGATGGCAATCCGGTATTCAGATGAATCTTGAGCATATGCAGGCTACCAATCTGCTTAGCACACTAGGTGGAGCAAAAGATGCAGGGCATGCACTGTTTTCTGCTAGCCCACCCTCAGAAGTCAGGAGTCTGCTTGCTTGTCTGCATGCCTCTTTTCTGAATACATTCTATGAGCTGGGATATCACGTGATGATGTGGGGGTTTAAGACTGGCCACTGGGAGGTATTGTCACATGACCTAGTTAAGTTTCTGGCTGTATGGAAATAAATGGATTTCATGAATTTATACCACCTGACATGATCCCTGAGCTGTTAATGCACCGGCTACTGTTTTAGCCAGCTTGGTTGTGGGGCCATGAACCCCACAACTGACTCTTCAGCTCGTCTGGTTGTGGGAGCAAGCAACTCTTCAACCACGTGTTTGGAGGGGGGTACCATCAGTCCCACATTGCATGTTTGGCCACAGGGCCATCAGCCTTGCTCATATGCCTTCTTCAGTTTGTCCGACCTCCTCGGAGTCAGCAGCCCCACAATTATCAGCCCCATGTTTACAGCAATTCATCTTATCCTCTGTATCATGTACAGTTATCAAGAAAAAATGAAAAGACACACAAGGCAGATGTGATGACACACACATTTAATCCAGCACTTGGTAGGCTGAGGCAGAATCATGAGTTCAAGTTCTACTTAAGGTAGGAAGACTCTGACTCTAATTAATTAATTAATTAATTAATTAATTAGTTAATTAATTGATTAATTAACAGACAGTAAAAAAGAAGAAACAAAATTTGAAAAGGCAGATTAAGTATCAAACCTAGACCTAGCAAGACTATTCAAATTATCAGACCAGGAATATTTTTATCAAACATGACTAATATGCTAAGAGATCTAATGGATAAAGTAGGTGTCCCACAAGAAGCACTAGATTTGATGGATTGTGTAAGCATGAAGATGAAAATTCTAAGAAAAATACAAGAGATACTATAGATCAAAAGTGTACTACAACTGAATTGAGTAATGCATTTAATGAAATTATTAATATATTGGACAGCTGAAGAAATAGTAGATCAGTCTGTGCATACCTCAATATAAACTTCTAAAACTAGCAAGGACAGAAGAGATAAAAAAAGAACAAAATCATAATACCCAAAGACTGTGTGTCAACTATAAAAGATGCAGATATGTGCAATGGAAATACCACCAAAAGAATTCAAGGAACAAAGAAATACTTGAAACAATAACCACTAAAATTTCCCCGATTAGGCAAAAAAACCTCAATGGAGGAAGATAGTATCTTCAGAAAATGGTGCTGGTAAAACTGGATCACCATTTGTAGAACAAAATTAAATCTCTACCTCTCACCCTGTACAAAAATCAACTCTAAGTGGATCAAAGATCTCAACATAAAACCTGAAACCCTGAAGGTGATAGAAGAAAAAGTCGGTAACAACCTGCAAGATATAGGTATAGGAAAAGACTTTCTAAACCAGACAGAAGCTGCACAGGAAATAAGGTCAACAGTTGACAAATGGGACCTCATCAAACTCAAAAGCTTCTGTATATTGAAAGAAACAATCAAAGAAGTGAAGAGAAAACCCACAGAGTGGGAGGAAATCTTCACCAGTGATACATCTGACAGAGCATTAACGTCAAGGATATATAGACTGCTCAAAAAACAAAGAAGTAAGAATACAAATGAACTACTCAAAAGATAAAGAGCTGAACAGAGATTTCACCAGTGAGGAAGGAAAGATGGCTGAGAAACATCTTAAAAAGTGTTCAGCAACATTAATAATTAAGGAAATGTAAATTAAAACCACACTCAGATACCATCTCACTCTGATACATCTGGCTAAAATCAAGAACACAAAAGACACCAAATGCTGGAGAGGTTGTGGGGAAAGGGGAACACTCATCCACTGCTGGTAGGAATGTAAACTTGTACAACCATTATGGAAAACAGTGTGGAGAACCCTTAAAAGATTCAAAATGAGCCTACCACCTGACCCAGGCATACCACTCCTGGATATAAACCCACAAGACTCATCCTACTGCAAAGATACATGCACATCCATGTTTATTGCAGCTCTCTTCAGAATAGTGAAGAGCTGGAACCAACCCAAATGGCCCTCAACTGATGAGTGGATGATAAAAATGTGGTACATCTACACGATGGAGTACTACTCAGCAGTAAAGAAAGATGACATCATGAACCTTGCAGGTAAATGGATGGAACTCGAAGCCATTATGCTACGTGAAGTAACACAGTCCCAGAAAAACAAATGAGGAATGGTTTCCCTCATTTGTGGATGCTAACACCAAATCCCCACATGAAAGGCAAGCTGAACAATGTTATTGTTGTATTTCTGTTTATCTGAAAGCAAAAGCAACTATTTTGTTATAATGTAAATCTCTTAGTGGGCTCTAGCATCCATCCACCATTTACTTTCAGACTCTGTAATTACTGTATATGAGTGGAAAGTATGTATGCATATTTTAAAGTAATATAAAGTTAAAGGAGGAAAATGTGAATTTCTAAACAAAAAAAGACTGAGAGAAAGATGCAGGATAGTTATGGCAGAGTGCATGATCTGGGGTAGGGTGGGGGGAAGGGAAAGGGGAATATGTTTAAACTGAACTGAGAAACGATGTCTGAAATACACGAAATATCAATAAAAGTATCATAAAAATTGCCCCAATTAATAGAAGATACCAAACCACAATTTAATGATGCTTAGAACATACCAAGCAAGATACATTCCTAATACTCATAAAGTGGTATAGTGTTACTTAAAAGTAGACATAAATCAGTATATTGAAAACTTAGAAGGAATGCAATAAAATGACTAGAAAGGTCAGAGCTATGGTTCAGTGGGGGGCATTTGCCACCAATCTTGATGACTTGAGTCGTTATCTTTGGTCCCACTGGGGTAAGGAGAGAACTGATTCCTAAAATCTGAACTCTGATCAGCACATGTGCACCCATACACAGATTGTAAAATAATTAATAATAATTAATAAGTTAATTAATTAAAAATAATAATGAAAAATAGAATGAATGTATTTGTGTGTGTATATAATTAATAAGGTAGGAAAGGGAGAGAATATGAAACAATATGAATCCTTCCAAGACACACACTCAGTTAATAATCCATCTGTAGTACTTATGAAGTTCACTTGAAAGAAGACAGGTAGTAAAAGCCACATCCAGGGGCTGAAGAGATGGTTCACTGGTTAAGAGCACTGACTGTTCTTATAGAAGTCCTGGGTTCAAATCCCATGCCCACATCCAGAACTCCAATTCTAGGGGATCCAAAGCCTTTGGGTATCACACTCTCCAACTACACTTTTCTTTGCTTAGCTGGTTCTTTCATGTAAAAGTAAAAATATCTGGAAAGGAACAAAAGATAAGTGAGCTTTCATAATCAAATACTGAAAACTGAGCATTGTATCACAAAACACAGTATTTCAATTTTATTCACAAAGATAACCTGTTTTTCAGCTTGAATTCAATATATACTGTCTTTTTGTCATAATTCCAGAACAATGTACTCTGAATGATAGATCTATTGAATGCAACTGAGATCAAATTATAGAACTTATCCTTATAAAATTATTTAAAGAGTTGAATCTCTTCTTACTCTTAAGCATACAAGGAAAAAAAAGAATAAAACAGAAGTTCCCATTTTAAAAAAACACCTCCATAATTTGGAATTTGCTTGTGCTTAAAGGATAAAATTTCTGCCAACTGGATGGCAAGCTGTTGTTAAGGCGTAATGGGGAGGTTTCTGTAGGAGTGTGTTCAGTGGATTAATGCACAGAAATTCCATTACATTTTGAGCTCAGATACTCTCTGAAACAGGAAAAACCTAAATTTTAAGATGTATACTAATCTTTCTCAATAACTCAAACACTAATTCATAGATGTCCAACACAGCATGTGATGTATACTCCAGAATAAAATTAATCGTGTGTGTGTGTACAGGATACTTGTGTGAGAATGGTGCACATGTGCCCCCTGCATGCATGTGGAAGTCAAAGACAGCTTTTAATAGTCAGTTCTTCCCTTCCGCCCTGTGAGAGGTAGGGTCTCTCTTGTTTTTGCTGCAGGGTTGTTGATGTCTGGCCTTCAAGCTTCTGAGCAAGTCTCCTGTCTCTGCCTTCTGTCTTCCATAGGAGTGCTAGGGTATATGTGCATCGTACTTCATCCAGCATTTTAGGAGGGTTCCAAACTTAGGTCAAAAGGTTTGTACAAGGCTGGAGAGCTGGCCTAGCAGTAAAGAGTGCCGACTGCTCTTGCAGAGGATCGCGGTTGGATCCCCAGCACCCACATGGAGACTGAGAACCGTCTTTGACTCCAGTTCCAGGGGAATCCGACACCCTCTTCTGACCTCCACGACGTTGCACAACATGGGTGCACAAACCTACATGCAGACAGTACATTCATACACATAAAAAAGTAAATAATTATATAAAAAAGGTTTGTACGAAAATGGCTTTTTATCAACCAAGGCATCTGCTCAGTCCCTAAAAATATTATTTTAAAGAATCACTGATATTGTTATTGTCCTTTTGTCTTATTTCTGTGGATATCTAAAATGATTCACAATGTCAAACTTACTAGTTAAAGATAAACCTGTATATATACCTATCTGTAAGTTAATAAGATATTAACTTACAGATGTTAAGATAATAGAACATTTGGGAACTGTGACTTACAGTGTATACTATGCCCCAAAATCACTGAATCCTTGCAATAGCTAGCCACTAAATGTGGTTTATTGTTCCTATTTCAACATTAGAAAATGAAAGTGAAAGGGAGACAGAGAAAGAGAGAGGAAGAGAGAGAGAGAAAGAGTGAGTGAGCGAGAGAGAGAGAAATCTGTTTTATCTAGTATCAAATAACTAGTCTGCTATGGATACAGAAATAGAATTGAGGGTTTTGTGAGTTTTTTTTAAAGCCCTAATTATTCCAAAACTATAGGTTTTTATTTGTTTGGGGTTTTCTTTTGTTTTCCTAGTTTCACTGTTTCCTCCAAATAGAGTCGTCATGGAACAGTTCAATTGGGCACTTTTTATAACAGAGGAGCTAGAAATAGCTTTCTGTTGTAAGATACTATAAACCTACTATAAACCTTAGTACCCGCATTTAGAAAAGGAGCCATGACCATTATACAAAGAAGTTTCCAGACCTGAGCCAAAACAGAACCCTTGAAAATAGAATCCTATGAATCTGTCATTTCCTATCCTCTGGGGAGGAAAGGCAGAAGGCTCCTCCTACACCCACAGGCCATGCCAGGCCAACCCATCTTTAAGGAATCTGTACTTTGTGTTCTGGAATGTTTAGTTCTTCCTTGGAGGAGGCTTCTTTCAGTCTTTGGAAATATCATCAAGGAAAATATGGCCCCAATCCACATAGCTGATTGAGTATAAATTTACTCTTTTATGAAACAGAGCTCCAATCATTACTAAATTTATAAAGTAGCCTTCCACATAATTTTATAAAAGTAGCTTGTCACTAACTTCTAGCACATTTATGAAGCTCATTTTATTTTATTGTGAATAGTAATGAATTAACATATGTTAACTTTACAATAGCCACATAGGACAATTCAAGATTTCAAGAGTGAGATATTTCACTTCCAATTCTAGAAGGAAGGTATGCATTGGATATGAAAGGTTAGCACTGGTGAGATCACACATCCATGTAAGTTAGGTTCAGAACAATTTGTCATGATTGCTGAGTGATAGCCAAGACAATCTGTGTCATGGACTCCATTGATCAGGACTAATGGGTGAAACAGCATGCCCTAGCTGTCGCCTCCTTCAACATAGCATTCCTACCTTGTACAAAACTGCACTTGTAAAGGATTTGAACTGTGGATACCATCAGAAGGAAGGGGAGTATATACTTTCCTAGAAAATGTAACAATCAAAGGAATTTTGTAAGGGTTTGTTTAACCTATACTGACCATCAAGTAATAGAAATCACTAGAATAAAAAAAAAAAAAGCTGGGGTGAGGTATTAACCTCTAACAGTAGGTTTTGCTTTGATGATTCACTAGAGTTCAATAGTTCAAGCAAATGTGCAATACATTAAACAGAAAATAGATCTTTCAGGAAGGATACATACTTAAGAGGAATTTTTGAAAAAGAGATTGGTTCTAAAAAAGAAAAAAGAAAAAGAGATTGGTTCTAACCTCATGACTAATCAGGGAAAGGTCATCCAGCCTTTTGGTGTCTGCCAATTTTCAGTTTCTTGAATTTCAAATATTTAACAACCCAAGATGTCATATAAGGAAATGTTATGTCCATATTTAATTGAAAATTTATCAAAAATTCATTTTATTTCTAATTATGTGTGTATGTAGAGGTGTCAGGAGTATGTTCATGTGAATATATGTGCCAGGGAGGCTAGAAGAAGACTTCAGATCTCCTGGACCTGGAGTTACAGACAGCCGTGAACTGCCTGACCTGGGTGTTGGGAAAATGAACTTGGGTCTTATATAAGAACACTATATACTCTTTTTTTTTTTTTTTTGGTCTTTTCGAGACAGGGTCTCCCTGTAGTCCCAGCTGTCCTGGAACTCACTCTGTAGACCAGGCTGGCCTTGAACTCACAAAGATCCACCTGCCTCTGCCTCCCAAGTGCTAGGATTAAAGGCGTGCGCCACCACTCCCGGCTAAGAACACTATATACTCTTAACTGATGAGCCATCTCTCCAGGCCAAAGAGTTATTTATTTTTATTTATGTGTATGTACGTGTACATGTTTACAGGTACACACAGAAGCCAGAAGAAGGCATTGGACTCCTTGGAGTTGGAGTTGCAGGCATTTGTGAACCACCTGATGTGGGTGCTGGGAAGCAAACTTTGGTCCTCAGGAAGACCAGGACACACTCTTAACCACTGAGCCATCTCTCCAGTTCCCTACTTCATCATCTTTTAAGGGAGTACTTCAACAAGAGAGCCTTAAGATAAAGGATGTCAAAAAAGTCTCACATCCCCAGCGATCTGAGAAAAGTAAAGATATCCCCATTCCTTGTACTGTTTTCTCCATTTTATTAGAAAACTTAGCCAATACAAAATATGAATACATTTAAAATATTTTATTTATTATTTTTATTTTATGTGACTGTATTGCCTGCATGTATGTAACTGCATCCAAGTCACACAATGTCCACAGAGGACAGAAGAGAGCATTGGATCCCCCGGAACTAGAGTTTACGGATGGTTGTTAGCTACCATGTAGGCGCAGGAAATTGAACCCAGGTCTTCTGCAAGAGCAGCCAGTGCTCTTAACCACTGAGCCATCTCTAGCCCATGAATAAAATTTTTAAATGTTGTCTTTCTGTGTCTCTAATCCTTCAACTGACCCTTTAGATTTGGCAAGTATAAAGAAGCATCCGTTTAATCTACAGAGTTGACATCAGGCTGCAGTCAACCATCTGTCCATCAAAAGTATACTGGGAAGTTTTCTATCAGTGATCAAGCATGTCTGTTCCCATGAGAGCAGACATCAATCATTGGAATCAAAGAAGCTTATGTTGGCTGTAGGAAGTAATTTTCACATTAGTGTGTAATAAGCCATCCATAGGGGTAATTTTGAGTAGAAATTGCAGCTCCCTTCTGTTTATTGCAGACTGCGGGGTGATTGAAATGAAATCAGGTATGAATTTAACTTTGTCTTATGGCTTCGAAGCTCATTTCTGTCGTTTGTTGCAGTTCCTGGACCCTCTCTCCTTTTGTGAGATAACTTTACAGACATTAGCCAAATCTATGGATACCATGAGTGCTTTATACATAAGCTATGCAATAAACCTGATCTGATGAAGGACTAAGGGCAAACATTTCAGAAAAATCTCCCAAACAGATGGATAGACAGGGAAACATTTTAAGCTTTCTTAGACATTTCTTTTCCCTTGGAGAGTTGAGATTTCTGTTTATTACAATTTTTATATTCCAGTTAAGTTTTAACTCTTTTCAGATCTGTGTTTTACAAATTTCAACAACAGTTGACTTCCTTGCAACATAACAAGAAGTCAAAAAATTAGAAAAAATAGAAATGGGAGAGCTAGGTGCTAATTAAATATATCATGTCAGAAATACCTAAGACATTAGGTTGTAATCATAGCAAGTCAAAAGCCTATCTATGTAGACTGAAATCACAAATAGGAAATTTATGTAAGAGTAAAAAGAACTAGGAGAGACTATATAATTTACATAACTGGTTTAATATATTTTGTAATATATAATGTATAGTACTTTTTATAACGTTTCAATCATGTAACTGTCTACCAAATACATACTTAGACATTATATGGTTACTTGCCCTTCATCCTATGCAGTTTTTAGTGGTTGTAACAAAAGGGGCTAGAAGATAAGTTGAAGAGAGATAGATCAAGTTATATGATATTCTACACCTAGGCATCAGTAAACACTAGCTCTTTATGAAGAGGGGAGTGTCAGGCTCAGACTTACCTCTGTTAGAAGATAATTCTTATAACTGTGGAAAAGATGATTTGAGAGGCAAGCCAAGTGAGAGGCAGGGAGCCAGAGGGACAGGTGTTAGAATGGCTCTAGAGCAGCAAGGTGTAGAGGACTGGCAATCGTTAAGAAACTGCAGTCTCCTCAGATTTTTAAGTCAGTGCCTTTGGAAAACCCTCTAGCTCTACTTGTGTAGCCATAAATTGAGATTCATAGACATTGTTCAAACTTCCACTGTAAGAATTAATATGAGAGAGACTATTTCATAAAGTACAATATCCTATAAAACCATGATGTTATACTAATATTCTTTCTATTCTTAATAGTTAGAATATTATTATTACTGCCACACAATCCTAACAAGGCAAACAGCATGTATACAATATGAGTTATACGGATGTATTTTACCATGCAACAGTTTAGTACTTGTCTAAAATCAGACATGATTACAGCTCTCATGAAAAAGACTAAAAACAAGGAATCATTGATTTCCTTTATCTACTCTTATGTTATTAGGAAATCACCTAATAAAATGTTTGCTTTCAAAACATTGTGCATTTTTTTTTCCCTAGGTAACATGGTGTTTAATGTATCTTCAATGGATGGGATATTTCCATCTATTCTCAAGAATTTTTAAGTTCTTTTTGTAAAACTGAAATTTCTTCATAGTTACATATTTTGTTAAAAGAAAGTAAGGTTATTCTCCATTTATCAATTTTTTCTCAATTTAGATCCAGTTGATGTGTATAGCCATAAAACTAAATAAACCTTCTTAAGTGCAATTGGACAAAAAGATGTTCAAATTTTCAAATTTAATAATTAAATGTGAGTTGTGATTTTTATTTGGATGAGAGAAAGATATAGCCACAGATCTGGTTCTATATTTGATCTGTTTCTGTAGCTTTACAAGAATCCTAGAAATATGAGAATTACCCTTTTGTATATTCTAAGAATCAGAACAGGTCCAAAGCTGCTAGACAAGAATAATATCATTTTACTCAACAAGAACGCTCCAAATATCACTCCAAATCATAAAAAAATGAAAAAGTTTGTTTACTAAAAGGTCAGGTTAGTATCGTGGCTTTATTGAAACCAATAAAAACTTTTCCCCGTGTTTCTGATCACTAAAATTTAAAGCAGTAAATTTCTTCAGTGTGCGTTAATGATCACATTGCTGAATTACTCTAAGTCCTTATTGCATATAAAGCACCTATTTGTCATATGAAATCAAAACAAAGGGGCCAGTTCACTGGACACTTCTCCCTTTCAGCTGAAAACCTTCATTGTGCTGTCATTTACCATTCACTTTACACAAATACTATTTTCTTTTTTTTTTTCTAATTAAATTAGTTTTTATTGATGCTTTGTGCATTTCATACATTTTTTCCAATACAGTTCAGGCTTATTTCCCTTTCCCTCCCCCCCACCCCCACCCCATCCCAGATCATGCATTCTGCCATAACTGTCCTGCATCTTTCTCTCAGTTTTTTTTTTTTTTTCATTTTTAGCTATAAGTGAATAATCCATGGAGTACCAAGCATCCTTCATGCAAAACCTATCTGCAGCGCTGTTGTGCCCAAACACTACAGCCCCACCATCCAGTGGGGGGTGACAGGTTGTTTGTTCAATCAAGTTGATCAAATGAGTGTCCAGACTACTTGCTGAGTTTCACCATTCACCCCAATCGCAGCCCTTACATTCTACCAGCCCCCTCTCCTTCTTGCAGGTTGTTCCCTAGCTTAGAAAAGGGGCACAGGTGGATAGAGGTAAAACAGTCCACTCTTCTCTGGAGCTGTTGACTTGGATCTGGTCAATTCTGGAGTTTCCTTTCATCGGCTGACAGTGTCCAGGAATAACCTTCGATCCTACTAATGAAGAACAAGCAATTAGATATATAGATATTTAAGCAGCACTTAGTAGTTATGGTAGGTTACTTTAGCATAGACACATGTTTGGATATGTTATCCATGAACTACAATTTTCCCCCCTGTTAAATATGACAGGGTCTTTACTGTGGTATAACATCTCCTAACCTGTAGAGGATGTAAGCTTGTGGCATCAGCCATGGTTATTTCTCCAAGAGGAGAGCCAATAGCCAATTAGATTTGGGATATACAGGCACATCTGCCTCTGCTGCACAGTATTTCCAGGCAGGTGAGGTGTAGCTGGTGCTGACGGTGGAGTCTTGCTTGACTCAGGGAGACCATATTTGCTTTATTGTTTATGGGCCTTTGGTAACACTCTCTGGCATTCCAGAGGCCATCTGTACACTTGCATGTGTTGGTCTCAATACATCCCTCCCATGTTAACGTCAGGTCTTTGGCAGCAGGGTCTTATTGCCTCTCCTCCTGCAGGTTATCCCAACTTAGAGGCAAGGAGCCCTTACCTTTGTGGGGCCTTGGATCCCCTGGCCAACATCCACCTGGTAGAACATCCATTGCTGATGTCAGAGCTCCTGTATTAAATATTTTTGCTGAGTGCATAGCAAGGACTTTAGTATTATATTTGGTTCTGAACAGAAAGACATAGGTGTAGGAAAAGACTTCCTAATCACAACAGCAGCTGCACAGAAATAAAGATCGACAATTGACAAATGGGAACTCATTAAACTCAAAGCTTCTGTACATCAAAGGAAGCAATAAAGGAAGTGAGGAGAAAGACCCACAGAATGGGAGGAAACCTTCACAGCAGATACATCTGACAAAGCATTAATTTCCAGAGTATACAAGCTACTAAAAACAACAAAGAAGAAAGAAAACAAATGAATCATTCAAAGATGGAGCAAAGATCTGAATAGAGACTTCACAGAGGAGGAGTTGAGATGGCCGAGAAACATCTTAAGAAGTGTTCAACATCTCTGATAATTAAGGAAATGCAAATTAAAACCACTCTAGAGTATCACCTTACTCCAATAAGACTGGCTAGGATCAGGAACACGAATGATACCAAGTGCTGGAGAGGTTGTGGGGAAAGGGAAACACTCATCCATTTGCTGGTGGGAATGTAAACTTGTACAGCCACTGTGGAAAGCAGTGTTGGAGAACCCTTAGAAGACCAAACAATGACCTCCATTTGACCAGTCATCCACTCCTGGGTATATACCAAAGATACATTTACTGCAAAGATACATGCACAGCTATGTTTATTGCAGCTCTGTTCACAATACAAAAAGCTGGAACCACCCAGGTGCCCTTCAACTGATGAGTGGATAGAAGAAAATGGGTACATTATACAATGAAAACTATGCAGCAGTAAAGAGACAAACATCATGAAATTTGCAGGTAAATGGATGGAGCTGGAAGATATTATGTTAAGTGAAGTAACGACAGTCCCAGAAAAAACAAACGACAAATGGTGTCCCTCATATGTGGATGCTAGTACCAACAACCCAGATATAAATATTTCTCATGGAGAGGGATGCATAGTAAAAGAAAACAACAGGAAAGAGTGCATCAGAAAATGGACTGAAATGGTGAATTTGGAAAGGGGGATGGGTGGGAGAGGGACACGGATGTATATTCGATTAAGGCATATATAATTGACGTGAGCTCAGCAAGTACCAGTTCGCCTAGACACTGTCTGCAGGACACATGGTGTTGTAGGACTTAGAAAAGGAAACGTGTATATTAAACAACATTGGTTTACAGAATCTGTTAAAAATGTTAATGCATCTGAATTGAAATGGAGATATAATTCGCTGTTGCCCACATTTGCTTTACATAAATCTGTAGCAAGAACTTTGGGATTGGCAAATACAAATGTTCTCTATAATTTCTTCTTTTGTACAGTATCACCTGTAGCATTCTCTTTAAGATGATATTAACGTAAAAATTAAGTTTGCTTCCCAAGTTAATCATATATAGTCACCCAAAACAACATGGGTGATTTGATGAAATCTGTGCTTGACTCCACCCTATAGTCATGCATAATACAACTGTCTTCTGGAGACTCATATGCTAAAAAAAAAAGGGGGGGGGATGACAGAAAGACATGAAACTTTTCATCAAACCCTTGCAATTCAAATCTTAAAACTAACTATTGGGAAAAGATTGTTTGTCCAACAGGACAAAAGTCACCAACTTAACGGCTGAGAAAGAAAAGATACAGGTTTGCATTGAGTAGGATGTACCAAAAAGTGGCAACGGAAAGGCTGACCCGTCTGAACATTCAAAGGAAGAAAAGCCTCAGATTGCCATAAACATCGAACCCCTCTGTGGATCCTACATGTAACAACTAGTTATAATGAGTCCTAATGAAACTTACCTTCTAGGTGCCACAAATGTTCTGATATGAGAGACTTTCTTGCCTTTCCCCCCATAGAACAAGGAGAAATATGATGATGATGAGGTTGTTCCCCAACTGTAAATTGGAGACAACTATTGTAGAGGTAATCTCTTATAAAACCGGTAAAACTGCTTTCTTTAATTGACCACAAATACTATTTTCAATTGAGCTTTGTACGCTTCATACAACAGTTCTTCATCAAATTAAGACCCCCCTCCTTCATTCACGGCCCCAGACAACCTTCCCCCATTGCTGGACCTCATGTATTCTACCATACATGTTAAGTCCTATCCTGTCAAGCATTCGTACCCAAATATCCTTTGGTGCAAATTCATCTACTAGAGTCTAGTCAACCTACCTAGAGACTGTAAGGAAGGTCTACTCTCCCTCACCCTCACTCCCACAGTTCCAAAGCTAGTGCCAGTCAGCTGCCCATTTCTCTTGCTCCACTCCAGACCCTTGTTTGAACTGACATGGATGTTGTGCTCAACATCACCATTGCCAAAACTTCACATGTGCAAACTTCCAGTGGGCTGAAACCTTCTGTTTCCCTATGTTCAAGGACCAACCCCGGCTCTTAAAATATTTCTACTCCCTCTTCCACAATGTTCCCTGAGCTGTGTGTGGGTGATGTTTAATATAGGAGTCCTATCCAGAGACACACACTCTGCAGTCTCTTATTCCCTAAAATTTACCAGTTGTGGCCTCTGTGTGTATCACGCTTCACTATATAAAGAAGCTTCACTGGTGAGAGTTGAGGAACACACTAATATTTTCTCTTCCCCTTGTTCCGCTGTGTCCCATGAGCCTTAGGTATACAGGTTTCACTGTAGATGTGTCACCTATAAGACTGGGCATCTCTTAAATAGATGCATATTCTCTGTGTGTGACCAGTTGTGGAACTCTGCAGGAGCCTCCTTCTCTTGCAAACAGAAACTACTTTGACTGGATGGTACACAGTATATGTGTCTGTAATTATAAAGATCCATATTTAGCATATAGTAAGAAACTTCATTTGTCTAGAGATAAGACAGAAAATTTCTTTTTCTTCTGGGATCTATGACCTCTCCAGCCATGTGTATTTGGCCATGTTTATAGTGCCACCCATAAGCTCATGCCCATTGAGGGGCTTTAGATCGAATTAGGTAGCTGTTGATTAACCCCTGGATAACAGTGCCACAACTGCACAAATAGTGGTAATTTGCTGTGCCAGTCATTATTGTTATTAGGCTTTAAGGATGGGTTGAACCATTGACTGACTTTGTTGCTTCACAGATTGGACAGTATCCTCTAGGACTATGAGAGCTAGTCTTCAAGGAGAAGACTTCCAGGTCATTTCCTGCTCTATTGCTCCAAGTCCCATCTCCTGTCTTCAGGAGTAGAGTCTGACCCTCAAGTTCTGGGAGATAACCAAGGGCCCTGGCAATAGTCTGTGTTACCTTGGGAGTCTCATGAACTACTCTGACCAACCACTCGTAGGGCAGTCTCTCCTGTCTGGCACTCTGCTCCTTGTCATACGGCCCCCAGGTATACACATGCACTAATGTTCAGATACTGTAGTACATTGTTCAGGAGGTTTTTGAGCCAATCCACTTCCCTCTGACTTCCCTGGCTACCCAAGCTTCATTCATCTCCCCCACATCTAAGCTCCCTCCTTCCTCCCTAGTCCAATCACCCCTGAAAAATGGAGATAAAGAGAAAGACAGGGTCTGAGAGAGAAGTATAGTAGTGAACACAAACACTCTTATACACTGGTGTGACTGAACACTCTAATTTCAGGCAGGCATGTAGATGCTGTAGAATTTGCGGCTTTTGTGGACATTCAACACACTATTTGTAGACCTCATTCTGCAAATCCTGTTACCCAAAATAAACTATAATTTACTTATATTTGTGAGGAAAATGCACCCTAAATTATAGTTGCCTGCTAAGGTAACCCTACAATTAAAATTTTGACAAAAACTGTAGGGAAACAGGAGGATTAAGATTTATTTCCTTAAGAAAAGGATACAGTTAATTAACCTAGACTTAATTTGCATAAGTACTATGGCTGGTAAGCAGACAATATGCAATTAGATAATATAGAGAAAACTGAGATGTTGGTCTCTCACTAAGACAACCACCTCTGTGTTCTAGGGAAGGAAGCAGCTGCAGTGAGCTTAATGTGGAGGTAAGAAGAGTGTGTACACATGTATTCTGGTAGATGTTCTTATTTTCCTAGAGACAGGTGGCTGAGGAACATGCTACAGGAAAAGGTAAACAAAATAAGACAAAAAAAATCTTTTACCTTCAGCAGAAAATAAGTCATTCCCTGAGAACACATGCACACGTACACAGAGGAATGTAGATGTGGAGAATCGTATTACTTTTTCTGAGTGAAGTCTTTGAGAAAGCACTGTGATTTTCTTTCCTCAAAAGTGACAGTAGCTATGTCAAGAAAATCACCTTCTGTTTATCAATTTAGTCCTAATGGCCTTTGAGAAATGTGTGTTATGAGCAAGTACTCTTTGTACAAGATTGTATTTTAGGACAATATTTCAGAGTTATATTTTATTCCCCATCTTCAGCCACTCATATTGAAATATCTGACATTTGCTTTTCTCTAAATTATTTTCTGATATATTTAACATTCAATTTCTGTAAATTTGTTGTTTTTAGGATATCATGTCTTAGGTTCCCACTAAAGAGAGCATGTCTCCCTATGTTTGCATTAGCTTGTCAGATAATTTTCAAGGTCTGGGCTTTCTAAAATCAATGTTAAAGACATGACATTTTTATGTGATATGGAATGGTAGAAGTGGAGAGTGAGTATAATGCTAGGTATCACACCTAGGACCAGGGCTGAAGACATAGCTCAGTGGTTAAGAGCATCAACTACTCTTGCAGAGGACCTGGGTTCAATTCCCAGCATCCACCTGGTGGCTAAGAACCATATTTAAGCTGGGCACCATGACTCACACCTTTAATCCTAGCACTCGGGAGGCAGAGGCAGGTGAATCTCTGTGAGTTCAGGGCCAGCCTGGTCTACAGAGTGAGTTCCAGGCCAGCTGGGGCTATAGGGAGACCCTGTCTCAAAAACAAACAAACAAACAAACAAATAAATAAACAAATAAACAATCGAGGGCCCTGCAGACAAAAAAATACAAACATTTTTAAATGTTGGGATCTGTGGATTGTAGGAATTTTACAAGGTCCCAATGCTATTGAGAGAGGGCAATCTGTTTTCTCTAGGGATGAGCTCCAGATTGGTTATCCAGTCGCAGGTGTTCACCCCTAAACACATGTATACATGAGCAGCACCAAACGGACTCAGTAGGATATAGATGCTATGTATAATAGTTATCCAATAATTACAGAAGAAAAGGTCATGAATTTGAGAGGGAGTGGAGGGGAATGTGAGGAATCAGAGGGGAAAATGGTAGGTAGAAATGCTATAAACATAGTAGTCATGTATTTAAGGCCCCCACAATTAAATGTAAATACTGTAGTCCCTTTTAGGGTACTATCAACATAATGAAGGAAATACCTAAAATTGATGTCTGTTCATGATTAATACCCAGAATATATAGGAAAAAATCAACAATAGAAAACAAATACACAGTTTTCCCCCCAATGGGCAAAAGAGTTGAATCAATATTTCTAAAGAAGATATAAAAATATACAACAGCCTAAGAAAAGATGTTCAATCTCACTGTTAAAAAATGTTAGTAAAAACGGTAATGAGGTAACACTTGCAAATTTAGTAGACTGGTCATTTACATGAAATAGAAGAGAAGTATTGGCTTGAATGTAAAGACATGAGAACACCGACGAACTGCTGTTAGAAGTTAAAAAAGACGTATGCACTGTGGAAAACACGGTCGTAGTTACTTAGAAACTTAAGCATGGAATTGCTATATGATTCAGCAATTCTTCTCAACTTTACACAGAGTAAGTAGAAGAGTGACCTTCAGGGGTCATGGGAAGCACACAGTGGGGAAATGCTATCTAATGGGTCTCAATTAGGTGAGATGAAGAAAAGTTCTGTAGACGGATGCTTGCGATGGTTGCATAGTAGTGAATATACTTAACATGACTAAAATATATATGTAAAAGTGGTTAACGTGATAAATTTTATGTTATGCATCTCTATCACAATTTAAAAAGTGAAAACGTGGGGCTGGAGAGATGGCCTAGCGGTTAAGAGCGCCGACCGCTCTTGCAGAGGACCCGGGTTCGATCTCCAGCACCCACATGGCGGCGGAGAAGAGTCTGAAACTCCAATTCCAGGAGAACTCCAGTTCCAGGGGAATCTGACACCCTCTTCTGACCTCCGCAGCATTGCACAACACGGGTGCACACACTTGCATGCAGACAGTACATTCATGCACATTCAGAAATAAATAAAAATTAAAAATTAAATAAAATAAAATAAAAAGTGAAAACATAAAATAAAATACTAAGAATAGAGTTTAGGCTTTGTAAAATGCCTGTTTCTATGAGAGTAGCTCTTAATCTGCTATCTATTAATAGAAACTGCTTTGGAATATTTCTTTTTCTAAGAAACAAGATAGTGGTACTTGTAACATTTCCGCTCTTCCAATACATAAATGTCTCTTACAACTGCTGAAATCTTGTTTAAAAATGAACTAGCATGGACAACTGTCTCATAACTAGTATTTTTAAGTTTTCAGCTTTAAAATGCTCACTATCTCAAAAATTGCTCCAGATGATGTGGATATTTCATGATGTTGTTAAATATCTTTATTATCATATGTATTATAAAGCTTTTTTGTAGTGATTGATGGTAATTCTTTTCCTAGCCACTCATATATTTAATTTTCTTATTAAAAGTTCATCTTCTGGGCTTGAGAGGAGGCTTGGTGGTTAAAAGTACTGGCTGCTCTTACAGAGGACTTGAATTTGATTCTTAGCATCTGCATGGCAGCTAACAACCATCAGTAACTCTATTTCCAGGGAATCTGACACCCTCTTCTGACCTCCACAGGCATTGCATGACATAAGTGCACTTACATTAAATGCGGGCGACACACATACACCTAAAATAAAAATAATAATTTTTTTAAAATACATGCTCTGAGAGGCATAATTGAAGCAGGCAACCATAGGGAATGGTTTAGTAATCCGAGACTCTACTTGGGCTATATTCCAACCTTTTTTCTAATACTAATATACTTGGCATCCTGAGATTCTTACCTACATGTACTGTGCACTCTCCCCAAATAATGTACCTAATGACCTACTAGCAACACAGGACCCTCACCTACATCAAGTTGCACATACATCCCTCTTTAAATAACTGGATAAGTTTCTTCTCTCCCAATGACCATCAAACCGAAACAAATTCTAATCAGTCCTACTCTCCTTACAACCTAGTATAAGACCCAAAGGACCAATCTGATCTGAATTAGTTTTGTGTGCATGTACAATTAGGCAGAACTGTATCTTTTTTTTTTTTTTTTTAAATTAGGTTTATTGATGCTTTGTGCATTTCATACATTTTTCCAATTCAGTTCAGGCTTATTTCCCTTTCCCTCCCCCCCACCCCCACCCCATCCCAGATCATGCATTCTGCCATAAATGTCCTGCATCTTTCTCTCAGTTTTTTTTTTTTTCATTTTTAGCTATAAGTGATAATCCATGAGTACAAGCTTCCTTCATGCAAAACCTATCTGCAGGCTGTTGTGCCCAAACACCTACAGCCCCACCATCCAGTGGGGGGTGACAGGTTGTTTGTTCAATCAAGTTGATCAAATGAGTGTCCAGACTACATTGCTGTAGTTTCACCATTCACCCCAATCGCAGCCCTTACATTCTACCACGCCCCCTCTTCCGCAGGTTGTTCCCTAGGCTTAGAAAAGGGGCACAGGTGGATGAGAGGTAAAACAGTCCACTCTCTCTGGAGCTGTTGACTTGGACTCTGGTCAATTCTGGCTGTTTCCTTTCATGGGCTGACAGTTTGTCCAGGAATAACCTTTCGATCCTACTGGCCTGGCGCATTATGGCGTCTCCCCCGGCAGAACTGTATCTTTAAGTAAGTAAACTTTTAGCCCCAGGCTGTATCATGGAGACCAGTACAGGTAGATTGAGACAGGACGAGGGTGCTTACTGGATCTCATTTGGTGACCATGGGAAGGAAAAGCCCCAGTGTGGAACACAAGGGGCAGAACTGATGGTGTTTTGGGCTTGCCAAGGAGGAACCTTCAAACATGACATCTTTCAGCCTAACAAAAAAAAAAAAATCGTAAGCTGAAGATGCTAAAACCTATGACATATGTGGCATGCATATGTGCATATTTTGGAATTATGCATACTGGAATAACAACAACAACAACAACAACAACAGAAAGACTGCAACAAAGAACTGACTAAAATGAACTTCCGTTCGTAACAGTAAACTTCTGCATTGAGAATTTTGAGAGAGACAGAAAAAGATGAAAAACATGCTTGAGCCGGGTGTGGTGGCGCGCACCTTTAATCTTAGCACCTGGGAGGCAGAGGCAGGTGGATCTTTGTGAGTTCAAGGCCAGCCTGGTCTACAGAGTGAGTTCCAGGACAGCTGGGGCTACAGGGAGACCCTGTCTGGAAAAGAACAAAAAAAGAAAAAGAAAAACATGCTTGGCAGACTGCATGAACTCTGGTGGGGTGAGGAGGCAGGGAGAGGGGCACCGGTCTAGATTTGATTTGTAGTTTTGTATGAAATGCACAGAGCTTCAATTAAAATTGGCTTTGAAAAAAAAAAAGTAAACTTTTAAAGAGAATTCCCTACTTTCCGTCTTATGTCTATGCATAATTAGGGATGCTTATGATTAAAATCAGATGCAGTAGGGGGGAGGATGTGAGGAACAGAGAGACAGCTATATGACAATATGTCAATCAAAACAGAGAACTATCCCTGCTATACCAATTAGCCAAACTCTTCCTTCTTTTGAACCCCATAAAAGGAAGCCCCAAACCGTAATTAGTAATCAGAGCTGTTCTGTATTTTTCTTCCTGTGGCCCACTGTTCTCTTGTAGTGCAATCTGACCTTTCTACCATTTTTCTTTGAACAAGTCTCCTTTCTACTTTTGCAAATCAGTGTGAGTCTGTATTTCATCTTTTTTGATAAGAGGCCTGGAAACACCGAGCCCAAACCCTACCAGTAATGTAGTGGAACATATCTGTAATTCCATCTCTCAGGAGACTGAGGCAGGAAGATCATGGCTATAAAACCAAGCTGGACTCTATATAGTGACCCTGTCTCCTAAAACAAATACAAAAAGTCCATATTTCTGTGTTACAAGGCCTGAAATAAAGTAAACCTCAAAGGAGATCCCCCTAATACTTTAAGTATTATTGAAAATAAAATTAGAACATGATTCTTTATGAATTTTTGAATCATTCTAAGGTAACTGTCATATATCAACTTCCTACGAAAGTGCATGGAGACCCTCACTTTAATATTGTTTATTCTTTTACATACAATGCTTTATCAAGTCAGGTTATGAGTATTTTGTGACAAAGTTCATGTTCACATTCTGAAGCAAATTTCCTGTCTGTCTTAAATCTATTACTATATCTAGGCAACTAAATTAAGACATCAAATTAGCATCTTACTCTTCATAGAGAATTCTTCATGAATCTTCTGTTTGTAGTGATAGAAATATTCACTGTCACTCTACTTCTCCCAAAAAGCAATATCTATTGACTTCTTGGTTGACAGTTTTCATACCTATATGACAGATGAGATGAATGCTCTACTGTAAAGAAAGTCAGAAAGTCCTGAGACTCTGTATTAGATGTTGACATTAAGCCAAGGAAGAGAGTGAATAATTTAAGCTTACAACTAAAAGTAAAATGTAGATGCATGTTGTGTCTTGCTCCTTTGATTACTACTGTTATATAACATTCACTATTCTCCAGAATGTTTTTATAGGGTCTATTCTCTTTTTAATTTTTATGTGTATGAGTGTTATGTCTGCATGTGTATAAATGCACCCATGTTGTACAATGCCCACAGAGGTCAGAAGAGGGCATCGGATCCTCTGGAACTGGAGTTAAGATGGTTATTAGCCACCATGTGGGTGCTAGGAATCGAACCCAGGTCCTCTGCAAGAGTAGCCAGTACTCTTAATTGTTGAGCCATCTCTCCAACCCTGATATAGGGTCTATTCTTGTTGACCATTATAAACATGCACTCTTTATTTTGTGGTAGAATCTATGCAATCTTACCATGGATGTGTTATATTTCAGAGGACAGAAATTACTCTGAACAATATTAGGGTGCTCAGTATCTAGAAAAACATGGGAAATTTTAATATAGATTATTGGTGATATCTGTTTGCCATAGCAAAAATTTGGGGAGGGGAATTCTCAAAGGCAAATATTTGTATGGCTCCTTCACATGCCCTGAAAGCACTCTACCTATTTACAAGATGTGAATAGCTTATAGGATGTAAAGAGGAACAATGTAGAAGAAAATTATTAAATAACTGATATGGAGAAGAGAACTCTCAGCCCAATTTAGATTTATTAAACTTACTTCTATGAAATAAGCTTAAATCAGAAGATCCTGTGTTACCACGACACTGGGTGTCACATGGGGTCATACCTGCCCAGCCCCATACCAATTTTCATCTTCATAGTAAACTCAAGGGTAGCAGAGAAAGATGGAAATCTTACTACTGGTAACATACACTAAATTATTTATGAATAGAAAAATTGCTTTATAATTATACTTATTTCAATGTATTATATGTGCACACATATTCATGTTTGTGAACATAGATACTTATGTGCCACAGCTAGGGTGCAGAGGTCAGATAACAACTGTAAGTTAGGTCCTCATCTCCCACCAGACTTAAGACAGGGTCTCTACATTGGCTTTTTGTTTCTACTCCATATGCCAGGCTACCTGATATGTGAGCTTCCAGGTATTCTTTATTTTGTTTTATTTTATTTTTTTTTTCCTCTTTTATTTGTTTATTTTTTAAGGGATTCTACACTATAATAACACAGTTGTTTTCAGATAACATTGATGTTACTCAGTTTGCCATACAATAAGGTAATTGGTGCATTTTTTTAAAGTGAGCTAAATTATTATGCATAAGCAATGAATGTAAGCAACATTCATGTAAAACCAATTTGCAAGTATCTATGTCCAAATTTTGAACAACCCAAGGTTCCCATAGTCCAGTTGGAGATGCTTGTATGCACAGGCATGTTGATCAATTAGGAGTCCAGTCTATATTGCTGTAGTCTCATGATTCACCCCTATCTCTCTGCAGCCCTTACATTCACCACGCCTCCTCTTCCTCAATTTGTTCCCTAGGCTTTGGGAAAGGGGCACAAGTGGGTGAGAAGCAAAACAGTCTACTTTCTCGGGAGATGTCATTTTGGACTCTAGTCTGTTCAGATTGTTTCCTTTCATGGGTTGACAGCTTATCCAGTGATACCTTTTTAGTGATACTAACAAAGCACAAGCAATTGGATGTACAGGCATTTAAGCAGTACTAATTATTATGGCAAGCTAAGCCATGAGCATAGACACAGATGCTTGGATGGTATGCTAATCCGCAAACTGTGGTTTCTCTATAAAGGGTGACAAGTTCTTATTGTGGCTTATAACATCTCCTAACCACTAGAGGACATAAGTTTGTGGCATCCACTGTGAGCTATTCCTCCAAGGAGAGAGATAATAGCCAATTAGATTTGGGATATATATAGACACATGGCTGCCACTGTTGCACAGTATCTCCAGACAGCTGAGGTGTAGCTGATACTGATGGAGGAGTCTTGCTTGTCTCAAGGAGACCAATATTTTGCTGTATTGCTTTAGTGGCCTTTGGTAACAAACACTCTCTGGCATTTCAGAGGCCAGTTGTACATTAGCAAGTGATGGAGCTTCCAGGTATTCTATTGCCACTTTCCATCTTGCTGGTGCTATACATTTGGCTTTTATGAAGGTTCTGGAGATTCAAACTCAACCTCTCACACTTGCCTTGACAACTACTTTTAGCTACTGAATCATCTAGCTAGCCCTTGTTTTAATTGTTTAGTGGTCAATTTCTTGTACTTTTTGTGCACTGGTGAACTTAATTTGACATCAAGATGGTATTTAAAAGTCTTCAAGCCCAGTTTCATGTTCACTGTAGAAATGCCTTCTAAAGGACACACTACAAATGTGGCTTTGGGTTGGATATGAACAAAGATAGAAGAGATGGTCTGCAAATAACCTAAATGTGTAACCATGGCTTTCCGGCACACCTTACTGTATATACCTGTGCTATCTACCTTCACTAAAATTGACAAGCGTACAGAAAGCATTTGTGGATTGTAGGAGATTATTATCTGACAACACATGAAGAAATGTAAATACTGAATAATAATCAGCATTTACATGTATGAGGATTGTTTACTATCCATTCATCAGTTGATGGGTATCTGGGCTGTTTCCACTTCCTGTCTATTGTCAAAAAGAGCAGCAATGAAGCTGGATGAACAGGTATTTCTCTTTAGTTGGACATAAAGTCTTTTTGATATATACACAAGAGTGGCATAGCTAGATCGTATATCTATTTCTAGCTTTCTGAGGATGCTCCACGCTTATTTCCATAGCGGCTGCACCAATTTTCACTCCCACCAGCAGTAAGTTTTCTCTTTTCCCCACACCCACACCAGCATTTGTCATCATTTTTAATATTAACCATTCTTACTGGGGTGAGATGAATATCATTCAGCTGTTAAGAAAAAGAAAATTATGAAAACTTACGAAGCTTACAGGTAAATGGATGGATCTGGAAATAATCATTCTGAGTAGGGTAACCTACTTCTAGAAAGTCAAATGCTACATATATATGTTTTCTCTAATTTGTGGATGTTAGGCTTGAATCTTCAGAAATGTAAGTTTCATTCTGAATACCCATAGAGGTCAGGAAATCAGTAAGGGCCCAAGAGAGTCTCTCAAGGGAGGGAAGATAGAGCAGTGGCATCAAGAGGGAAAGGGGAATAATGGAGCAGAAAGGGTTAACTAGCAGTGGTGGGCACACATGGAGGGATAACTAACAGTAAACACCTTTTGAAAAAGTCATTTGGAAACCTGCAATTCTAGAAGCTTTCTATAATATATAATACACATGTATAGAGAGTTTAAATGGAGTTACTCCATAACAGGGTGACAATGTCCCTACTAGACAACGAACCCCAGTGCAAGGAATGGATTAGCTCTCTTGGGGTTGTTGACCAGCAAGGTCCCATAGATCCCCCAAATTATAGAGTAGTGCCAATGCTCTTAATTACCCTCTAGAACTTGACAGACACAACTGCTGAAAACATCACGTACTGTAGACACAGAACATGGAGAAATTGATTTGGTATTGACCTAGAAACTTCATCTCTACTAGCTAGCTTTCCTAGTGCTGGAAGGTGCTATGCACACTACATGAGGAAAGTAATCATCAGCCTTACCCAGCTGGATCCTGCCGGCTACAACAGGGAATGACCTGACAAAATGCCCACGGGTGTAAGAATGGCACGAATGTTGTGCAAGTATCCAGCCACTTTCTGATTGCATTTAAAGCCTGTTCTATAAGATGAAATCCATGTCTGGCACCATTAATGTGGCCAAAATCCTATGGCTAGACAGGTGATAGGCCTCTCAGGAGAACCTATTACTATTATTCTGCTAAACTGACATTAAACTGATTCTTAATGACTTATTGTTATACCAATACATTAGTGATTTCTCAACCCCCATGTGGTCCAGGTAGAGAGAGTAAGAAACAGTGGAATGCTCAGCCCTGAGACATTTGTATCACACCCTCTCTTCCTAAAGCTCTGGGATCATTGTAGAAGAGGGGGTAGAAAGATCCTAAGAGTCAGCAGTGGTAGATGACCATAAGGAAACGGTGTCTCTGTGCACAGCAGAACAATTGAACTCACAGCAGTCATGACAGTGTGCAAGACCTGCTCAAATTCAAGCCTCAGTATGGAGAGGGGAGGTAGGCAAGCTGTCCCACTCTGAGATGAGAAACCATTGGCAATTGAGAGCTGCTGAGAGGGGAGGAGTTAGTTTTTTTTAAGGTTTGGGCCCTGGTAGGGTTACCGCACTACAGGGAAGTTTGTGGGTGGCTACACATCCATGGGTATATAGGCAGCAAAAATTGAACACCATGCTTTCATTTTTCAAAGGACAAAACAATTTGTCTGGGCTTATGATGGAGACAAATGTGATTGAAATACAGTGTATGACATTCTCAAACAATTAATAAAAAGGTATGAACTCAGATAAGGGTAAAACATTGAGGAATCGGCTTCTCCGTTCACCTCCTGTTTTCACCACTGGCTCATTGTCAGACATTTAGCACCGTCATTTTATGTTTAACACTGACTAACTTTTTTCAAACAGCTTAATTTAGGCATAATCTTACTATAGAATTCTCTCTTTTAAGTGGAATCATATATGAGTCAATCATCTCCACGAAGAGGTGCAAACACCACCACAATCTAGTTTTAGATCACTTTCATCACCCCAACATAAATGATGCTTTAGATTTTTCTTTTTGTTTCTGCTTTCTGAGTTATTTCTGGATAAACGTGGAAGTATTTTATTAATTTGACAATGCCTTTGTCAACTCTGAGAGGAAGAAAAAATAGATGCATATGAAGGAGGTAAGTAATTACTTATTTAAAATAATAAAATAATTGCTTATCTCCTTCATAGATGCCATGAAGGAGATAAGTATTTTACTTGTCTTTGGAAACATAAACACTTATGGGGAAAAAAATCTTTGAATGTTTCCAAAAAGTAAATTTTGGAAGGTAAGATCACCAGACACATCAAATATTATTAATAAATATTTTAATATTTTTTTGTCTTTTTGAGACAGGGTCTCCCTTTAGTGCCAGCTGGCCTGGAGCTCACTGTGTAGACTAGGCAGGCCTTGAACTCACAGAGATCCACCTGCCTCTGCCTCCCAAGTGCTAGGATTAAAGGAGTGCACCACCACACCTGGCTATATTTTAATATGTTTTATTTTATTTTTAAGAATTTCAGACATGAGTACTGCAGTTGCATTATTTCCATCCCTTCCATGACCCACTCCCTCTCAACTCATTGTCTTCTTCTTTATTATTGTTACATATACAGACATATGTTTATAAGTATATGTATATATGCATATGCACATGTGTAATGTACTGAGTACATTTAGCTATGCTCATGTGTTTAGGACTGTGCACTAACTAAAATTTTCAAGTAACAATATATTAGGATTTTCAAGACCATTTCTACCCAAGGTTTCAAAAGCTTTGGTTCTAGGTCTTCTTTGATGGATTTGGACTAGTCTAAGAAGAAAACAAAGTTACTTGGATTTAATCTAGCCTTTGGCTCTGTCAACGCATGAGACATTTATCACAATGATGCTTTTATTATAGCTGTGCATATCAGGAAATATCCTTTACAGTCTTATACAAGGTAAGATAAATGTTCTATCAGAATTTTAAAAATGTGCAATCATTTTATATTCACAGCTCTTGGTAATTTTTACTAATCTGTATGGTTTATTTTTGTAATGTGTAGAACACGAGTTAGATAATGACTAAAGGAGATGTAGTGTGAGAGGATTTAGTTATTATTCTTAATCTTTGTCACTGCTCCACCAGGGTAGGATGTCTTTGATAAAATTCTCCCAAAGGAGACAGAGTCAACAATGAAATTCTTTTCAACTATTTAGTCACATAGATTTCCTATGAGACAGTTTGGATAATTTTTAATGTTCTCATTTCATATAACATTTTAAACATTTTATCAGAAACTTAATTCCTGAGTCAATCCTGCCTACTATATATAACCAACTCTCTGGGTTTCATTGGCTGAGAATCCAAATTTAGTAAATTCTTCAGGTGGATCCTCATAAGGATGTTTTATCTTTTACTGAGCAAGCATTTAGGAAACAATGCGGAAGGATAGGGCTGCAGGATCTGAGGAAAGAACTGCTCAGAATTTGGGACTATCACGTTGCAGATAAATGATTCTTAGAATGAGCTGGGTACCATGGTCCATGCCTGGAATTCCAGCACTGGGCATGCTGACACAGTAGGATGGCAAGCCCCAGCTCAGACTGGGATACAAAGTGATACCCTACCCCAAACAAACAACAACAAAATTAGAAAGCAAGCATCATTAAAAGAAGAACCTGTGGGCTGGAGGGATGCTTCAGTGGTTAAGAGCACTGGCTGTTTTTTGTTTGTTTGTTTGTTTGTTTGTTTGTTTTTTCATATTCAGGTAACTTTATTTATTTTTTATATTTTATTTATTTATTTTTGTATGTGTATGAATGTACTGTCTGCATGTAGGTTTGTGCACCCATGTCGTGCAATGACGCAGAGGTCAGAAGAGGGTCTCGGATTCCCCTGGAACTGGAGTTCTCCTGGAAGTGGAGTTACAGACGGTTCTTAGCCGCCATGTGGGTGCTGGGGATCGAACCCGGGTCCTCTGCAAGAGCAGTTGGTGCTCTTAACTGCTAGGCTATCTCTCCAGCCCCAACTTTTTATTTTTTTTATGTGTGGGAGTGTCCTGTTTACATGTAGGTCGATGCATGTGACATGCAATGCTGCGGAGGTCAGAAAGGGGTGTTGGATTCCCCCAGAACTGGAGTCAAAGACTTTTATAGCCGCCATGTGGGCACTGGGAATGGACACCAGGTCCTCTGCAAGAGCAGTCAGTGCTCTCAACCACTGAGCCATCTCTCTGGCCCCAAATTTTTTCGAGACAGTGTCTCCCTGTAGCCCCAGCTGTCCTGGAACTCATTATGTAGACCAGGCTGGCCTCGAACTCATGGAGATCTGCCTGTCTCTGCCTCCTCCCAAATGCTGGGATTTTTTTAATTTAATTTTTTATTGATGTTTTAGGTATTTCATGCATCATTTTTCACTTCCGTTAAGGCATATTCCCCTATGTCTTCCCCCATCCCACCTCAAGCCATAGCAAATCATGCACTCTATCATAACTGTCCTGCATCTTTCTCTCAGTCTTTTTTTATGCTTAGGAATTCACATTTTCCTCAATTAATTTCATGTTATTCTAAAATATGGATACATACTCTCCACCCATATACAGTAATTACAGAGTCTGAAAATAATTGGTGGGTGGATTCTAGAGCCCATTGAGGGATTCACATTATGACAACATAGTTGCTTACAGATAAACCAAAAATATAACTATACTGTCATTCGGCTTGCCTTTCATCTGGGGGATTTGGTGTTAGCATCCACAAATCAGGGAAGCCATTCTCTGTCTTTCTGGGACTGTGTCACCTCACTCAGCATAATAGCTTTGAGCTCCATCCATTTACCTGCAAAGTTCATAATGCCATCCTTCTTTACCGCTGAATAGTACTCCATTGTGTAGATGTACCACATTTTTGTCATCCACTCATCTGTTGAGGAGCATATGGGTTGGTTCAAGATGTTCTCTATTGTGAAGAGAGCTGCAGTAAACGTGGATGTGCATATATCTTTGCGGTAGGATGAGTCTTTGGGGTATATACCCAGGAGTAGTATGATTGGGTCAGGTGGTAAGCTCATTCCGAGTCTTTTAAGGGTTCTCCTTAAACTGTTTTCCATAGTGGTTGTACAAGTTTACATTTCCACCAGCAGTGGATGAGTGTTCCCCCTTCCACACAATCCCTCCAGCATCTGTTGTCTTTTGTTTTCTTGATCTTAGCTAGCTGTACTGGAGTGAGATGATATCTGAGAGTGGTTTTAATTTGCATTTCCTTAATTATTAATGATGATGAACACTTTTTAAGAATGTTTCTCACCCATCTTTAATTCCTCACTGGTGAAGACTCTGTTCAGCTCTTTACTCCATCTTTTGAGTAGGTCATTTGTCTTCTTACTTCTTTGTTTTTTGAGTAGTTTATATATTCTTGACGTTAATGCTCTGTCAGATGTGTCACTGGTAAAGACTTCTTCCCACTCTGTGGGTTTTCTCTTCACCTCCTTGATTGTTTCTTTCGCTATGCAGAAGCTTTTGAGTTTTATGAGGTCCCACTTTTCAATTGTCGACCTTACTTCCCATGCAGCTGCTGTCTGGTTTAGAAAGTCTCCTCCTACACCTATGTCTAGTAGGTTGCTGCCAACTTTTTCTTTTATCACCTTCAGGGTTTCAGGGTTTCAGATTTTAGGTTGAGATCTTTGATCCACTTGGAGTTGATTTTTGTACAGGGTGAGAGGTAGGTTTAATTTGGTTCTACAAATGGTGATCCAGTTTTGCCAACATCATTTACTGAAGATGCTATCTTTCCTCCATTGAGCTTTTTTGGCCCCTTTGTCAAATATGAGGTGGCAGAAGTTATATGAGCTCAAGTTTGGATTTCAATTTTGTTCCATTGGTCAATGGTTCTGGGTTTTTTTGCCAGTACCGTGCTGTCTTTATGACTATAGCTCTGTAATATAGCTTGACATCTGGTAATGTAATCCCCCCAGTATTGCACTTTTCACTCAGGGCTGGTTTAGCTCTTCGGGGTCTTTTGTTTTTCCATATGAATTTAAGGATTTTTTTTTCTAAGTCTGTGAAAAAGCTCATGGGGATTTTGATTGGGATTGCATTGAATCTGTATATTAATTTGGGTAGAATGAACATTTTTACTATATTAATTTTTCCAATCCATGAGCATGGGAGGTCTTTCCATCTTTTGATGTCATTTTCAATCTCCT
>VZQC01004283.1:4910408-4963047 GCA_009823505.1 Rhizomys pruinosus | reverse complement strand
TTTTCTGAAGTGTTGGTTTTTTTTGACATGTGTTCTTTCATTTTGTTTATGTCCTGAAAGATTTTTCTTTCTCCTTCAACTATGATTGACATTTTTGCTGGGTATAATAATCTGGGTTGGCATCTAAAGTCATCTAGTACTGGGAATACTTTGGTCCATGTTCTTCTGGCTTTCATGGTTTGCACTGAGAAGTCAGTTGTGATTCTGATGGGTTTCCCCTTGTATGTAACTTGTTGTTTTTCTCTTGTGGCTTTCAGTATTTTGTCCTTGTTTTGAGCATCTAGTGTTTTAACTATGATATGACATGGGGAATTTCTTTCCTGGTCTTGTGTATTTGGTGTTCTATGCACTTCTTGTATTTCTATGGGTTTGTCTTTTTTCAGTTTGGGGAAGTTTTCTATTATTCTGTTGAAGATCTGATCAATACCATTCTTTTGGGATTCTTCTCCTTCCTCTATCCTTATGATGCAGAGGTTTGGTCTTTTCATGGTGTCCCACATTTCCTGGTTGCTCCATTCTTGTGTTTTTTAAAATTTTTCATAATCTTTACTTGAGGTTTCTAGCTGTGCTGTGTTATCCTGTAGGTCTGATATTCTTTTTATCTGCTTCTTCCATTCTGCTTCTAACACTTTTTCCCATCCTTTCCTGTTGATTGGATGAATGTTCAATTTCCTTTTTTTGTTTCATCCTGTGATTTCTTCAGTGTTTCCACTTCCTTTTGGAGCTTTTCATTCTTTTCTTGTAGCTCCTTGCTTTGCTGGTCAGTTTCCTTTTTTTTCTTTTCTTTCTTTCTTTTTTTTTTTTTTTTCCTTTCAGCCTGAGGTCTTTTCAATGTTTCCACTTCTTTCCAGAGTTTGTCATTCTCTCCCTCTAGTTCTTTTTGGAGTCTGTATTTCTCTTCCTCTAGCTCTTTTCAGAGTTTATCAATCCCACCTGCCGAGGTGGGCCACCAGCCGCTGCCTGCACAACACAGATGGGCCTTGGCTGTGGGGCACAGGGAGTGTGCGCTGCTGGTTCACCTTCTGTCCACGCACCCTGGCTGTTCTTGAAGAGGACTCAGGCTTGATTCCCAGCACCCACATGGTGGCTACAAACTGGCCGTAACTCCAGTTCCAGGGCGATCTAACACCCTCTTCTGACCTCCACAGCCATTGGACAACACGTGTGTATCTACATACATGCAGGCAATATACTCATACACACAAAATAAAACTAATAAATAAAATATTTTGGAAAAAGAGAAACTGGTTCCTGCTTGTTCAGCGGCATTTTCTTGGCACTTACTACCACATGGTACACAGACAACTCTCTAAATAAAGGAATCTTTTCTTTTTGAGCTATTGTCCTATTCAAGTTGAAATTACTTCACAAAACAATAGGCATTTGAACAAATGAATCCAGGGAAACATAAATATTTCATGTAGCTATTAAAATAAAGACCAGTGGTTATTGAGTAAAGAAAATTCTAACATTTTGGTGAAAACTACAACCTGATTATTTTTGGTGAAAAATTCAGTCTGATAATCATTCTCTGGATATATGGTAAATGAAAAGAAAGCAAGGAGTAGGCACATGTAGAGACCCATCAAACACTCTAAAATATTTATTTTTTTAAATCAACATTTCTGCAATGTTTAATAGAACAACTAGTTCCTTGCCTGACTTCCACCATTTGGCTTGTTTGTTGTTTGTGAGGGAGCATGGCCCACACCTCACTCACCTGACACTGTATCTGTTGATTCATAGCTTGGGTCATAGCCTCCCACTGCCTGGATTTGCTAAATAGCCTGTTTCCTCTGGCATCGTGATTGGAATTCTTCCCCAACTTTGTGTGCACATAGAAATGTTACCTTAAGCCCAGTGTGATGGTGCACGCCTTTAATCCTAGCACTTGGGAGGCAGAGGCAGGCAGATCTTTGTGAGTTCAAGGCCAGCCTGGTCTACAGAGTGAGTTCCAGTACAGCTGGGGCTACAGGGAGACCCTGTCTCAAAAAGACCAAAAAAAAAAAGTTTTCTTAATCTCAACTGACAAGTGTGGTCTTAAACAAAACTCAGAGGTGGAAGGCTAGAAGAATGAACAAAACGAACAGGATCTGCACAGCCTGCATTTGGAAATTCAATCTTGTTACCTACCATCTAGACACAAGATAGAAAAGACAAATTGTTCTTTTCTATTTTGGGTGAAGATTATAATAAGTCATAATAGTGACTTTTCACACTAAATAATGTTTCTCCATTTCCATTTTAAAAAGTGCCTAATGCCAAAAAAGAAGGAAGATTATATAGTCACACTAGTGGAAAAAGAAAGTTCATAACAGTGAACATCATTTATTCACCCATCTAGAACTTAATGACCACCTATAGTATGTCAGGTGTGTTTTAAGTAAAGAAAGAGAAAAAAAGTTGATTGTCAGAATGATACTAACAGAAGCAATCTGAAAGTACTCTGAAAACTTTGGCTGGGAAGTGCCTCCTAAGGAAAGAGCAAGGATTCCTCAGGAGTGAGCATTTGTAAATAGACAAATTAAGTTCAAGGAAGGAATTTTAAAACATTAGAAAGCAGTGGGCTGGAGAGATGGCCTAGCGTTTAAGAGCGCCGACCACTCTTGCAGAGGACCCGGGTTCGATCCCCACATGGCGGCCAAGAACCCTCTGAAACTCCAATTCCAGGAGAACTCCAGTTCCAGGGGAATCCAACACCCTCTTCTGACCTCCGAGGGCATTGCACGACACGGGTACACAAACTTACATGCAGACAGTACATTCATACACATACAGAAATAAATAAAATTAATAAAAAAAATTAAAAAAGAAAGCAGTATAGAACATATCTAGTGTAAGTATAGCTATTTTTCTTTTTGAAATCTCCCTGACGTGACTCAACTAGAAAAGGCAGCTGAGTAGTATGTGTGGGGGGGGGATCAGCTTTAAATTGCATATAATTACTTATTCTCCATTAAACATCATTACTGATCTTCACATGGTTCACATCCTATCCTGAAAATTACTGTGAGGAGAATTTTTCCAAGTGTACCAGGGCAAGCAGTTCTAAAACATAAAGCAGTCTTCATTTTGTTTTTTATTGTATTCAACAAAATTATGGGAAGGATTTGGGTTATGTCCTGTTCTAGTTTGCCTTTTGTTTCTGTGATGTAAGGCTGACCAAAATCAACCTGAAGAGGAAAAGGTTTATTTCAACTTACATGTTAAAGTCTGTTATCTAGGGAAGCCAAGGCAGGAACTCAAGTCAGTAACTGAAGCAGAAACCTTGGGAAAACACTACTTTTGGTCTTCCTTCCTCCAGCTTGCCCGGCTAGCTTCTTTCTTAAAAAAAATATAGCCTAGGGGCTGTAGGGACAGCTTGACCTTTAAACGCTGAGGCTAAGAACCACAAAAAAAAAAAAAAAAAAATACAGACTAGTCCCACCTGCCTAAGGATGGACCACAAACAGTGTGCTGGATCCTCCTCTATCAATTAGCAATCAACAAAATACCCTACAGGCCAATCTGATAGAGACCATTTTCCACCCCAGACTCCCCCTTCTCAGTGTGTAAAGCTGACAACCAAAATTAGTTATCACGTTCTTAAGAACCTTTTTTCCCCCCATTCTTCCTTCTCTCCATCCTCTTTCATTTCTTCTCTTTCTTACTCTCTTTTCCTGTTTTACAATCACAGATCTGGAAAGATAAACTGTCAGAATTAGCAGTCACAGTTTTTTATCTGTTCCACAAGTTTTTGACATTGCAAAGGAAGTGCAGGGTCACTTAGGCATTTCCATGATGAGCAATGACATTTGGAAATGTGGACTCTTATGCAGGGAGTTATTTGTAGTTAGCACTAGAGAAAACCCAAGGAGTAGGAGCAGAGGTGGGGAAAGATAGGCTGTGTTTTCAGCACAATTACTGCTGTCTTTTCTTCTTTTTTTTTTTTTCAAATTATTCCTTTCCTTTTTTAAAAAATTTTTTATTAATTTTATTTATTTCTTTATGTGTATGAATGTACTGTCTGCATGCAAGTTTGTGCACCCGTGTCATGCAATGCCACGGAGGTCAGAAGAGGGTATCGGATTCCCCTGGAACTGGAGCTCTCCTGGAATTGGAGTTTCAGACGGCTCTCGGCTGCCATTTGGGTGCTGGGGATCGAACCCGGGTCCTCTGTAAGAGTGATCGGCGCTCTTAACCTCTAGGCCATCTCTCCAGCCCCTGTCTTTTATTCTTACACGATGCCAGGCTTAAAACAAAATTCGTAGTAATATCTTTTATTTTTAGCATGAGCAATGGAATCCATGGCCTTGTGCATGCTAGTTAAGACATCAACCACTGAGAGGTAATAGTGTACATCAACTGTTTAAATCTCATTTTCTATTACTGTCTTTAGGAGTTTGCCAGTGGGAAAGGGCATATAGGCCAGAGAATGAGAAGAAGGAATGATCAATAGTGACCAGCAAGATGGCTCAATGACTTTATAGAACTTGCATCGAACTCTGATGACCTGGGTTCCATCCCTGGGACACAAACTGTGGAAGAAGAGATCTCCTTCAAATTGTCCTCTGATCTCCACACACATGCCATCGCCCAAACACACACACACACACACACACACACACACACACACTAAAATGTTAATAGAATTTTTTAAAAGAATGATCAATGAAAAGTCTAGATACAGAGAAGAAGGAAAATGCTATCTCCTTCAATACAATGATCAGGACACATCATCACTAGAGTTTGGAGTGGGTGGGGGGTAGGAAGATGACTGCAGCAGATCTGGTCTGAAGCCCACTGCACTGCCACAGGCACTCTCCCACTGCCTTCCATGTGTTCTGATCAGTGTTTATGGAATGGGAGGGTACTTGCTGCAAGCACAGAACACTAAGCTCCCTAAGTTTAGCAGACCATCAGCAAAGTAGAGGAAACTCATGTTCTTGAAAGAGAATGCAACGTCTCTTAGGGAACTGAAAGAAGTCGTTAACTATTTAGTAATCATGTGGTTCTATTGCCAAATATTGGAAACCAGGATGTGGATGTTAGCTGATGATTCTCTCCCACAGAATCATGCCACTTTAATGGTGGGTTAATGATAAAATCAGGTTTTAGGTTGAGTTTTTAGATAACATTTGCTAACAGGCAAGCATAGTCCCATCAACTACTTTTGTAAACATGGATATTAAGGTTCTTAAGACATTCTGATGTCTGTTGGTCACCATCTAGTTTGGTCAAACAACACTGCCATTGTTCCATAAAGGCATCTAGGCCTCATGGGGTTTGACCCTAGAAAGCTGCTCCAAAGACTATGAGATGCTGCCACTGGCCTAGCTGATCCTTTGTCCACATGCAGAGATTGGTCCCTTGCACTCTTCTGTCCCAACATGCAACTCAAGCACAAATCATATGCTACTTAAACATCCTCTCAGGGGGACATTCTCATACTAATATTTTAATATTTTACATCTATGAGTGTATTGCCTGCATATATGTAAGGGTCATACCCATGGAAGTCAGAAGAATAAGTTTAAGCACTTGGAACTGAAGTTATAGATGGTTGTTAGCCACTATGTCGGTTCTGGGAACTAAATCCAGATCCTCTGTAAGAGCAGCAAATGCTCCTAACTGTTGAGACATCTCACCAGCTTCTGATACTTGAGGTTTTAGGAATACCTAATCCAGGTTCTTCAAATGTCCAATACCCACTCAGAACAGGGAACATGATCATATTCATCTTAGCTCTTACTCTTTCTTGTAATTAGCATGACTGCCTTCTTCAACCCATTACAATATATGAAATATTCAGTTATGTATTTCCATATCTAACTTATAATACTTCAAATAAATTAGTGGCTTGTAGGACCATATTTTGCTGTCACATTTTGCTGTCACAATCAAAGAGAGAAACACTATTCTAGAATGTATGCCTCAAAGGAAAACTGTCTTTTATGCATGTTGCTTTCATTGATACTTATGTTTGATGTTTTACAAAAAGGAATGGATTATTTTTTCTCTAAGATGAATTTTACTGTAAAACAGAACCAGATAATATTTAAACTGCACAGCCTGAAACAGAACATATGTAGGCATTTGTAATTGGTATTTGTAGAAACACAGAGTAGAAGTGTTCTCAGCTGCTGTGCTTTGGTGCTTTGAAGAGTACTATAATTATTGATTATCAACTCTGGAAATCTTTCTAGCTCACTTTTCTCT
This sequence comes from Rhizomys pruinosus, assembly GCA_009823505.1. Classification (NCBI taxonomy): domain Eukaryota; kingdom Metazoa; phylum Chordata; class Mammalia; order Rodentia; family Spalacidae; genus Rhizomys; species Rhizomys pruinosus. The sequence goes on along the minus strand of VZQC01004283.1, from coordinate 4,956,849 downwards.
GTATCTCGGAATTCTCACTTTTATATGACAGAAATTATATACTGCTATGGTATGTATTCTTATGCCCTACCTACTAGCTGATTTCTGTTACAAATGACCACAAATGCAGTGTTTCAGATTTTAAAAATGTATTGTTATATTATTTTAATGTCTATAGAGTAGAGGTATCTGACATAAGCTTGGTTGGCTAAAATGAGCATTTCTTCAGATCTGCACTCTCCTGAGCTCCTATGGGGATCTGTTCCCTGCCTTTCCAGCTTCTAGAGGCCTCTGGCATTCATACTCAGTTGTGCAGCACTCTGACCTCTGCTTTCATGGTTAACCCCCTTTTTCTGATTGTAACAACCCTGTCTCCCATTTTGATGTTTTTTAAATGGGTTTTGTTTATTTTATTTTATTTATTAGTTTATGTGTATGAGTGTACTGTCTGAATGTCGTGCAATGCTGCGGAGGTCAGAAGAGGCTGTCGGATTCCTGGAACTGGAGTTAAAGACCGTTCTTAGCCACCATGTGGGTGCTGGGAATCCAACCCAGGTCCTCTACAAGAGCAGTCAGTGCTCTTAACTGCTGAGCCATCTCTTCAGCCCCTTCCCTTTTGATTTATAAGATCCTTTGTGATTACATTGGGTCCATGAGATTATTCAGAATAATCTCCCCATCTGAAAGTCCTAATTTAGTCATACCTGAAAATTCCTATTTGGCTAATAGTGCTGGACAGCTTTAGTGTCAACTTGACACACCTGGGTTGAGGGACCCTCAATTGGGGAATTTCCTCCATTGGACTGGCCTGTGGCCAAATCTGTGGAATACTGTCTTGATTGTTGAGTGATGTAAGAGGGCCCAGCCCATTGTGGGTGGTGCCACCCCTGGGCAGGTTGTTGTATATTGCATAAGAAAGGCTAAGCATGGGCCAGAGGAGCAAGCCAGTAAGAAGCATTCCTCATGGTCTGTGCTTCAGCTCCTGCCTCCAGGTTCCTGTCCTCAGTTCCTAGGTTGGGTGTGATGGTTAATCCTGGGTGTCAACTTGACTGGACTAAGGAACAAATAAGAGAAAAAGGATCTTCGGATTGGAGTACCTCAACCCAGATGGCCCACCCCAAATGTGGGCGTTACCTTCTGCTGGGAGGCAGTATTAAAGGCCATGCCAGAGGGTCTGGTCCCTTTTTTCCTGTGGCTTGCCTCTCTCACTGGTGAGTTTGTCGTGCTGCTGAGATCAACCCTATGGATCCCAGCGTGTACTGAGACTGGCGGATCTCCTGGAATCCATTGGGCCTTCAGCACCAGATTGGGACTGCTGAGACATCCAGTGTTGTGGACTGAGCAGTTCCCTGGATTCTCAGCCTCTCCAGTTCGGTGTGGCTACTGTTGGACTCCTTGAACTCTGTCACGTGAGCAAATCAATAAATTGTATATAGCTATATATTCGTCCTGTTGCTTCTGTTTCTTTTGAGAACCCTTACTAATACATTGGGCTCCCTCAGTTATGAGCTGTGACCCAGGAGCTGTGAGCCAAATCAACCCTTTCCTCTCCAAGTTGGTATTGGTTACAGTGTTTTGTCACAGCTATTGAAGGCAGACTAGAACAGCTATTTAACAATAATAGTCACAGGTTTCAAGAATAAAACTTGAGCAACTTTAGGAAGGTGTTATTCTGCCTACCACATCTATCAGTTCTGTTGACTAAGAACTGCTGTAGATAGAGAGCATTTTCAAAGCATTTGGCAAAAAAAAGCATTTGGGATAATTTTTTTTTAATTTTCCTTATAAATATGGCTATCCAGGTAATTTTCTAAAAACCTGTTTTCAGATTAAATATTGACTTTGCAGGTACAGATCAGTAAATTCACATCTACCATGTGAATTTTTTACCTCTTTACTTTTGAGAATTTGCTGAGATGTGTATAACCACTCTCACTTTTCACACTGAATATTTAAAATGTTCTGTTGTCAACATCTGTATTGTTTAGATAGAATATGCTGAGTAAGTACTCCAGCCCCAGCCAGTTAATATTACAGAAAAGGATTAGAGGAAAAAGAGGTAGAAAGCACAAAATTTGAAGCCAGCCAGGGGAGCTGATAGTTTACAATGATGCAAAATCTGCAAAATGTAAACCATTTGGGAAAGATTATGGCTGTCGAAGTCACTGTGGTCTTCCTATACAATTAAGGAAAGTCATTTATAAGAAGGGCTAGCTGTTCACAGAATGTTCTATGCCATCTCCTATGTTTTACTTTAGAAGCCAATGCATCTAACACTCACGTTTCTGTGACTGGCATTTTTACTTTTCTTTTTTTTTCTGCCTCCTATTGTCCATGAAGCTTTAGTTCTGTCAATCAGCCTCTGGTAGCTAATGGAATTTATCAGCAAAATAGATCCTTGAAGAGAAATTATAGTCCATTATTTTACAATTTTTATGGTTCCCTTAAAAATAAAATGTAGTCTACATAATGAAATTCAAAATCAAGCATCAATCAAGGAAGCAGTGAGTCTTACCACTTCAAGTGCTGTAAACTGCTCTTGCAAACCGGCTTCTTGTTCCCTTCTCCAATGCTATCTCATTCCAGTGGTTTTAAGGTGCAGCCACTGCTTTTAGTTGGTATAGCACATGCCTTAAATTTAATTTTAATAACTTAAATGGGCTTGTAAATGTTATTATAATAATTTCATTTATATATGTTCACAGTTTTCTCCTCAAAGCATAATTTGCTTCCAAATTTGCTAGATTTGGGTGTTAACATCTGCATTTATTTCAGGTTAAAACTACTACTACTATGGTAATAATATTTCTTGAAGCAAGATGTAGCAGTTTCACCACTACTATAATATATAAGATCACAAACATTCAATCTACCCGAGAATTAAGAACAGAAACTCTTGCCTGGTATGGTGGCACAGGTCATTAAATCCTAACACTTGGCAGGCAGAGGCAGGTGGATCTCATTGGGATACAGGCCAGTCTAGTCTGCATAGTGAGTTCTAGGCCAGCTGAGGCTACAGGTAGACCCTGTCTCAAAACAGCAAAAAATAAAGATAAAACATTTTAAAATCTTGCATTATATTTTAAGTCTCCTGTCATTATTCCTTCAAACACTTCATAGAGGTAAAAAGTCTAAGAATTAGGTTTCTTACTATTTTACGTTTTTAATTTTAGATTTCTGTTTTAGCCTATTGAAAGCCATAAAAATATCTTGTTTTGGTAACTTAAAAACAAAAAGAGAGAGCAGGAGAATAGGCTCAGTGGTTAAGAGCACTGAATGCTCTTGCAGAGGACCTGGGTGTGAGTCCTAGCACCCACATGGTGGCTAAAAACTGTCCTTAACTACAGTTCCAGGGGAATCTGATGTCCTCTTCTGACGTCCTAGGCACTGTATGACACGGCCACAGGTGCACTAACATACATGCGGGCAATACACTCATACACAAATAAAACTAACAAATAAAATATTTAAAAAATGATTCCTTGCAGTTTTGCAGCATGAATTGTGCAAACAATGGTGCCTGTAGAGCCTGTGTCTTGTAAGACTCCTCCAGAGAGGTGTTTTCTTGCTGCTTCCTCTGTTATGTTGCTATTTTCTTTGAACTAAAACACTCCTGGAAGGAAGAGGAGGTTCATAAACCTGAGAAAACCAATGAAGCTTACCTAGCTCAGTGAGCTAAGAAATTTACAGGATTTGCAAGGCCCTCAACAAAGGTTATAAAAGCAGTAAGCAGTTGCTAGGGGAAATGGAGTTGAACCTTAAATCTATGAGGCAGTTACAAGGACGCAGCTATCATGAGTTGTCACTCATGTAGGAGTTGCCTTTTTTTACTGTATTAGTCAGGGTTCTCTAAAGAAACAGAAGCAACAGGATGAATATATAACTATATACAATTTATTGATTTGCTCACATGACGGAGCTCAACAGTAGCGCTGAACTGGAGAGGCCAGGAATCCAGGGAACTGCTCAGTCCACAAGGCTGGATGTCTCAGTAGTCCAGTCTAGTGCTGAAGGCCTGAATGGATTCCAGGAGATCTGCCAGTCTCAGTACACGCTGGGATCCGAAAGGTTGATCACAGCAGCAAGACAAACTCACCAGATGAGAGAAGCAAGCAGCAGGAGGAAAAAGGGACCAGCTCCCGCTGCCGTGGCCTTAAATACTGCCTGACGGCAGAAAGTAACACCCACATTTGGGGTGGGTCATCCGAGTTGAGGTGGTCCAATCAGAAAATCCTTTTCTCTTATTTGTTCCTTAGTCCAGTCAAGTTGACACCCAGGATTAACCATCACAAGTCCACCCCTTGTCAACTTGACACCCAATAAATAGCCTCTGCTTAAATGTCAATTGCAAACGATGGCAGGGTCATAATTCCATCTAACATGTTATAAGTATCTCATGTGCAATAGCAAAGCATTATATCTTAGAGTAGGTGGTAATGTCCTTGAGAAGAACTTAGTCCTTCAGTATCTAATAACCTAAATATGACAACACTTAACACATATCTCAGTTGCACATTCAAAGGGGAACACAAGTATCCACTTAATATACATACATATATACATATATATATATACATATATAAACAAGCACATTCTTAACCAAATAGGACGAAGGTTAATATCTATTATAATCCACGTTTCTGCAACTGGTCCCGTGGCTTCAGCTGATATTTATGACTACCTTCTTCTACTACCCATTCTGTATTTCCTCCGCCATCAGCAAGCACCTCTGCAGGTCTTGGCTCTTTCCCTGGAGGAGTGACCCATACCTTCATCCCTGAAGGGTCTGGGCCATTTATTGTCCTGTCTGGTTTGGGTTGTTGGAGTTTCCCATTGACCTTAATCATAGGACATGGTAGCACCAGAAGGCGCCCTACAGCATCTCCTGCCTTCCAGACATAATCTTCCTTGCCCCCATTGTGGAGAAAAAGTCCAATTTCCCCATGGTAGTCTGGATCAATCACTCCTCCTACTACTGTTATTCCTTCCTTAGCCTGTTGGCTTAAAGGCAGTAGAAGCCCGAAGTGGCCAGGGGGAAGTCTTAGCTTCCAGTTCAATAGAACGTTTGCTGTATCTCCTGGCAAAAGCACTCCCCCCATTGGAGCCAAAACGTCTAGACCAGCAGAACGCAAGGTCGTGGGTACAGGAAGCAAAAATTTTCCTACTGGGTCACTAGGGGTGATAGTGAGTGGAATCATTCCCACTTCCACCCCTTGGTTCCTGGACCCATGAATTCTGGCTATAGGAGAAACAGTACCATATAGTGGACGCTGATTCAAAGCATATACTGCTTGCTGGAGAACCTTGCCCCAGCCCTCCAGGGTATTGCTACCTAATTGGCGCTGTAACTGTGTCTTCAAGAGGCCATTCCATCGTTCTATCAAGCCAGCTGCTTCTGGGTGGTGGGGAACATGGTAAGACCAGTGGATACCATGACCATGGGCCCACAGTCGCACTTCTTTGGCTGTGAAGTGAGTTCCTTGATCAGAAGCAATGCTGTGAGGAATACCATGACGGTGGATAAGGCATTCCGTAAGTCCCTGGATGGTAGTTTTGGCAGAAGCATTACGTGCAGGAAAGGCAAATCCATAACCAGAATAAGTATCTATTCCTGTAAGAACAAAACGCTGTCCCCTCCATGATGGAAGTGGTCCAATGTAGTCAACCTGCCACCAGGTTGCTGGCTGGTCACCCCGGGGAATAGCACCATATCGGGGGCTCAATGTTGGTCTCTGCTGTTGGCAAATCTGGCACTCGGCAGCAGCTGTAGCCAGATCAGCCTTAGTGAGTGGGAGTCCATGCTGTTGAGCCCATGCATAACCTCCATCTCTGCCACCATGACCACTTTGTTCATGGGCCCATTGAGCAACAACAGGGATAGCTGGAGAAAGAGGCTGACTATCCACAGAACGAGTCATCCGATCTACTTGATTATTAAACTCATCCTCTGCTGAGATCACCTTTTGATGAGCATTTACATGAGACACAAGTATCTTCACATCCTTTGACCATTCAGAGAGCTCTATCCACATACTTCTTCCCCAAATGTCTTTCTCACCAATTTTCCAGTCATGCTCCTTCCAAGTCCCTGACCATCCAGCCAAACCATTGGCTACAGCCCATGAATCAGTATATAATCGAACCTCTGGCCATTTCTCCTTCCAGGCAAAATGCACAACCATGTGCACTGCCCGAAGTTCTGCCCACTGTGAAGACTTTCCTTCACCAGTGTCCTTTAGGGTTGTTTCAGAAATTGGCTGTAATGCTGCAGCTGTCCACCTCTGGGTGGTGCCTGCATAGCGTGCAGAACCATCAGTAAACCAGGCCCTAGTCTTCTCTTCCTCAGTCAACTGATCATAGGGCAAACCCCATGAAGCCATAGGTGCATGCTTAAGCCCAGGAGACATTGTAACAGGAGTGGGAACCATAGGCATTTGGGCAACTTCTTCATGTAGCTTGCTTGTGCCCTCAGGGCCTGCCCGGGCCCTGTCCCGTATGTACCACTTCCATTTGACAATGGACTGTTGCTGTGCACGTCCTACTTTATGGTCTGGTGGGTCAGATAACACCCAGCTCATGATGGGCAGCTCAGGTCGCATGGTGACTTGGTGGCCCATTGTCAAACGTTCAGTTTCCACTAAGGCCCAATAGCAGGCTAAGAGCTGTCTCTCAAAAGGAGAATAGTTGTTTGCAGATGAAGGTAGAGCCTTGCTCCAAAATCCCAAGGGCCTCCGCTGTGATTCCCCTATGGGAGCCTGCCACAGACTCCAGACAGCATCTCTATCTGCCACTGATACCTCAAGCACCATTGGGTCTGCTGGATCATATGGCCCTAGGGGCAGAGCAGCCTGCACCGCAGCCTGGACCTGTTGAAGAGCCTTTTCCTGTTCCAAGCCCCACTCAAAGTTTGCTGCCTTACGAGTCACCTGATATATGGGTCGTAGTAACACACCCAGATGAGGAATGTGCTGCCTCCAGAATCCAAAAAGACCCACCAGACGTTGTGCTTCTTTCTTGGTGGAGGGAGGGGCCAGGTGCAACAACTTATTCTTTACCTTAGAAGGAATGTCTCTGCATGCTCCACACCACTGAACTCCTAGAAACTTCACCGAGGTAGATGGCCCTTGAATTTTAGTTGGATTTATTTCCCATCCTCTCATGCGCATATGCTTTACCAACAAGTCTAGGCTAGCTGCTACCTCCTGTTCACTGGGTCCAATCAACATAACATCATCAATATAGTGGACCAGTGTGATATTTTGTGGAAGAGTCAGGCGATCAAGATCCCTTCTAACTAAGTTATGGCACAACGCTGGAGAGTTAACATACCCCTGAGGTAAGACAGTAAAGGTATACTGTTGGCCTTGCCAGCTGAAAGCAAATTGCTTCTGGTGGTCCTTATGAACCGGTATTGAGAAAAAAGCATTGGCCAGATCAATAGCTGCATACCAGGTACCAGGAGACATATTAATCTGCTCGAGTAAGGACACCACATCTGGTACAGCGGCTGCAATTGGTGTCACTACTTGGTTGAGTTTTCGATAGTCAACTGTCATTCTCCATGATCCATCTGTCTTTTGCACAGGCCAAATTGGAGAGTTAAATGGAGATGTGGTAGGAATCACCACCCCTGCATCTTTCAAATCCTTGATAGTGGCATTAATCTCCGCAATCCCTCCAGGGATACGATACTGTTTTTGGTTCACTATTTTCCCTGGTAGAGGCAACACCAATGGTTTCCATTTGGCCTTTCCAACCATAATAGCCCTCACTCCACAGATCAGGGAACCAATGTGGGGATTCTGCCAATTTCTAATTATATCTATCCCAATTATACATTCTGGGACTGGGGAAATAACTACGGGATGCGTTCTGGGACCCACTGGGCCCACCGTGAGTCGGACTTCAGCCAAAACTCCATTTATCACCTGACCTCCATAGGCCCCTACTTTAACCGGAGGGCCACAATGCTTTTTAGGGTCTCCTGGGATCAGTGTCAACTCAGAACCAGTATCCAATAGGCCTCGAAAAGTCTGATTATTTCCTTTTCCCCAGTGTACAGTTACCCTAGTAAAAGGCCTCAGGTCCCTCTGGGGAAGGACAGGAGGAAGGCAAACAGCATAACTCTTTGGTATTGTGACAAGGTCCTTCCTCACTGGAACCCGGCCACCCCTTCATTCAAGGGGTTCTGGGTCTGTGAACTGTCTCAAGTCTGGAAACCGGTCAACTGGGCGGGATTCGCTACTCCTAAAATCAAATGTTGACTTCCTGTCATTCGTTCTAGAGCTTTTCTGCTTATACAGATCAAATAAAAACTTAGTAGGCTTCTTATGTATTTGGTTCCTGGGAACACCATGATTAATTAGCCAGTTCCAAAGATCATTTCGGGTCATGCCATTATAGGTATTGTTTTGCCTTTGCCACCCATTATGATAATTACTGTAACTACGCTCATCTGGCCTTCTGCGATTCAGTGCTGCCACCTGACGCCTACCCTGAGGTCCTGTTAGACCTACTACGTGTACATTTAATTTATGCAAACGAGCCACAACTTCTCTAACTGTAAGATCTGGCATAAGAAATAGAGCAAAAACAAAGCTCTTCAAATGTTCTGGTGTCTCTCTCAGTACTTTCCATCTTATAAATTCAGTGAGTGGCATGTCCTCTGGGTCCTCATATTGTGGAGAATGTGGTTTTACACTTCGAATCCACTCGAGCATGCCCATCTGCCTGACCCTCACAATCCCTTCATCAATACTAAGCCAAGGAATATCAGGCATCTCTAACTCGCTGTTAGTAGGCCATGTTTTAATAAATACATCAGCCAACCATTCAAATAAACTTTTAACACCTTTTTTAACTGCTCGAGCTTCCATGTTAAACCTAGAATCTCTACTCAGTGGGCTCATATCGATAAACTCAGTATGATCCAATTTTATATTCCTTCCACCATTATCCCACACCCTTAAAATCCATTCCCACACATATTCCTTAGGCTTCTGCCGGAATGAATCAGCAAACTCATTAATTTCTTTAGTAGTATATCGCACCTCCTCGTGGACCACACTTTCTATCTCACCTTGAGGGGCTTGCTTAGACTTCAATCTGGTTATAGGTCTAGAGGCAACAATTGTTGGGCCCTGAGGGACATCAGCTCCCACTGGGAGGGGGGGATTAATTTCCTCAGGCAAGGGTGGGGAGGAGGGATCTGCAGGGTGTGGATTCTCTGCTGAGGGTGGGGAGGTTAATTCCTCAGATAAAGAAAATCCCTCAGAATCCGAGGGTTCAAAATCCTCATCATCATAGTTCTCCCACACATCTCCATCCCAAGTTTCAGGGTTCCACCCTTTCCCCACCAGTGCTCTCACTTTAACTGCTGACACTTTTCGTGGCTGGGAATTAAATTTGCGTTGTAAATCAGCCAACCGTATAATAAGGGCTCCAGCTTGATTTTCTGCTGCTTTAGCTCTTTGGCTGCTGGAGAGAAGATTCTCTTCCAGAGCACACTTGGAAACCTTTAAACTGTTGTTTCGAATCCGGAGCTGGTCATTTTTATCACCGAGCTCCATATTTTCGTCTAACAGTTTATCCAGACATGCTAGGAGCAACAAGGCAACATCATTATTTTCCTGATTTTTCCGCAATTTCTCGAACGTTTTATATATAGAGTCGCTAAATTCCTTGCTTCTCACAAGAGGTGAGTTAGGTGAGTCAAATGGATCTATCTTCATAATTAGATCAAATAGTCTGCACCAAGGATTATCATTCCTCTTCATGCCACCAGGAGAGCCTTCAGTAACTCTAGGCTTCATTGGGTTGGAGAGCTGGCTCCAGAGGCTACCAAGCCCACTAAAGAAATTCATCCTTTCAATTCTGTTTCTCTAGAACCACTTCTGGTACCAAAATCTGTATTAGTCAGGGTTCTCTAAAGAAACAGAAGCAACAGGATGAATATATATAACTATATACAATTTATTGATTTGCTCACGTGACGGAGCTCAACAGTAGCGCCGAACTGGAGAGGCCGGGAATCCAGGGAACTGCTCAGTCCGCAAGGCTGGATGTCTCAGTAGTCCCAGTCTAGTGCTGAAGGCCCGAATGGATTCCAGGAGATCTGCCAGTCTCAGTACACGCTGGGATCCGAAAGGTTGATCACAGCAGCAAGACAAACTCACCAGATGAGAGAAGCAAGCAGCAGGAGGAAAAAGGGACCAGCTCCCGCTGCCGTGGCCTTAAATACTGCCTGCCAGCAGAAAGTAACACCCACATTTGGGGTGGGCCATCTGGGTTGAGGTGGTCCAATCAGAAAATCCTTTTCTCTTATTTGTTCCTTAGTCCAGTCAAGTTGACACCCAGGATTAGCCATCACATTTACTGTCATGTATTTTAGCTATATTTGATAATATGTGGTGGTGTAACACCACATTGTGGCAATGCCTGAACAAAGACAGCTTGCTGGTTGGGATCCATTAAAACCAAAAGTGAGGCCCAATCAGCTCTGAAAAGCTGTTCCTTCAGATTTCTTTGAGAACTGTGCTCTCAAACAAAGGACTTGCTCCCTCTTAATTCAAACATGATACGGGAGAAGGAATGTGTAACCTATCTTATCAAAAGATTTTTCTTATTTGACACCTGCTTACTCAGAAAGGCATACACAACTACAAACATGTCAGTTTAATCCCACCTATTGATTACAACAGAATGAGATAGGTTATTGCTTCCAACCAATATTCACTAGTTTCAGTGCATGATATGTTCAACTCTCTCTCTCTCCTCTCTCTCTCTCTCTCTCTCTCTCTCTCTCTCTCTCTCTCTCTTACACACACACACACACACATACATACATACATACACACACTATTCTGGGTCAGGGGGAAGGAAAGGTTATATGGGTTTAAAGCTTTATGTTTAGGTTATAAGAAGATCCCAAGGCCTAGTAAGCTTATTTACATTATGAACAAGCTGAAATACTGTTAAATGTGTCAAAACAAGATTAAATTTGGTTACAAGATTAGGCAAGATCAAATATTTACAGAAAAATTACTCCCACAATAATAAATTTAATCACAACCTTTTCATACATGCTATTCTCCATCTAACACTACTCTCACTTCTCCCCCTCCCACACCTGTTAACCTTTTCCTAGTCCAAACTAATCTCTTCCTTCTACTTTTATGTCTTGTCTTTTTTTCTGCTGGCCCAAATAGCTTTAATTAAGGCTGTTTACATGAGCATGGGCAAGGAGTTATTTACAGGATTATGGGAAACTTACCACTGAAGAAAATGTGCTGTCATCTCCCAGCAATCATTAAGAGCCAATAGCTCCACAGGGAGGGGTGGGACTTCATGAACTCCTCCCCTATCCATGACAGAATGTTGACACGTCCCATCTTGTGGGCTTATGAAGATAATCAGAGCTGTTGTGAGTTCACAGTGTAACAACCATGTCAAGGCAACACTCCATCCCTTCCTCTGGATCTTACATTCTTTCTCACCCCTCTTCCACAAGGCAGCCTGGTAGGGAAAGTATTATTCAGCAGTGGATCCTTCTTCCTTACCTGTCATAGATGATGTCCCCATTGGCACAATAGTGGCATGACTGTCGTAGGGTAACCAACTGGCTTTTTAAAATTTATTTATTCATACATGTATTTTTTATCAAATCTAGGGTTGGGATTTATCAAATCCCAACCCCCACCTGCAACTAGCTTTTGAATGGACTTGAGTCTCATTCTATAAAAGGGAATTCATATAAACCTGATCTAAATCCTGTGGATGGGAAAGTCCTTGTGCTATGAACAGGAGATAGAGACTGGTCAGATATGGCAGAGACACTAAAGCAGCAGTTTCAAGAATGTCCTTGCTAGAGGCCAGAAATGGCACAAGAGAGTTCCAGTTCCTGTTTCTTAGTTATCTTATGAATGAATACCTCTACTCAAAGGCTATACCTATGTCAGTGAGACTCTGAAGAGTCACCTGGACACCTGATCAGGCCAGATGGATTACCAACTCATCCCTTCCCATAACTCTCACCAGTTTCTGCCATAAATCCTGTAAAAGGTGTCAGGCTAACAGCTCAATGGTATCCCACTCCAATGGACTTCTCCTTCTACTCAGAAGCTCTGGTTTCTTCTTTCTCTTAAGCTCCTTAAAATAAAACACTTCATTACACAGCTTACTCTCTGTGATCTGTAAATTTTATTATTTTCTTCAAATTTGTGAAACCATATTCCTAAAAGCCACTGACTTAAGGAGCCTTTGGTGTCTGTTGAGTTTCCAGGGCCCTTAACCCCAAGGTTATGTTCACCCACGAACTGAGAAAGGCTGTTACTCTCCAAGATATCTCACAATTCCCATAGTAATATGTCCCAATAAACAAGCTATTACTGTTGTTTTGATGAAATGGACTGGTTGTGTCCTTGAAGTTTCGTTCTGAGTATTTGTGTCTGCTCATAGATTAGTACTGCTTTCTTCTTTTGTCAGAGAACCTTATTTTTGCAGTGGACACTTGTTCTTAAAGAGGCTTCTAATTAATGAAAGTGTTGAGAATAAGCAGTTTTTGAATGTTCCACCTTAAATAAGACATCTTTATCAACCACACCATCCCACAAGCCCCAAGGAATATTGACATCAGCTTTTGAGTGATACAGTTGCTTTTGAGTCCTCCATGCACCTGTAAGTAACCCCAATATACTTATTGGTTCACTGCAACAGCTAAACTCTGTTGTCAACTTGCCCAGATCTCAAAGTAACTAAAATATAAGTCACTGGAATCCTGCGAGGGACTTTCTTGATCACTTTATTTATTATTTATTTATTTATTATTTTCATTTATTCTTTTTTTGTGTGTTTGAGAGTGCTGTCTGCATGTAGGTTGGTGCACCTGTGTCGTGCAATGCTACGGAGGTCAGAAGAGGGCATTGGATTCCCCTGGAACTGGAGTCAAAGATGGTTCATAGCCGCCGTGTGGGTGCTGGAAATCAAACCCGGGTCCTCTGCAAGAGCAGTTGGTGCTCTTAACCACTGAGACATCTCTCCAGCCCCTGATCACATTATTTAAAGCAGGAAGATCCACTTTAAAAGTGGCCAGCACCTTCTAATGGCAGGGCAGATGAAAGGGCATAGAAGAAGAAAACATTCTTCTTTCACTATTGCAGGCAATTCTATCTATCCTGCTACTGCCACTGCTGTGTTCCTTCACGGAAACTATAATCAGTTTCTTTGGGCTTCCACCATAGAATGAAAACCAGCAGGATCTGAGATCTCCTGAGACCAGCTGAAGTGCAGGAAGGTAGGTAGGAGCTGGGTGCTTTAGCAAGGCTTATTGTTGATTGACTTAATCTAGTTAATCCATTAATCTAGTTGTCTTTGGCTTAATTGGCTTTTGTGGCTGTGGGGGTGGAGTTACCCTCTCGGCTGGTATAAAAGGTAGGGTTGTGTGAGTCTTGAGATCTGAGAACTCATGAGACAAGCTGAAGCGCAGGTACCAGGGCGCAGGCTAAAGAGCACCCCCTCTCCAACTGGGATTATGAAGGCATCTGAAGGAGGCAAGCAAAGCAAGCCTTCAACACAGTGAAGAGACATTTAGGACTCACATTGGAATACAGGCAAGGAGAAGACCATACGCCAGGAACACGAAGAAGAGACAACACAGGAAACAGGCATGATAATTCCGCACCAAGCTCTACCAACCCTATGGAAGATTCCTACAGTGGGATTCCCCTGGGGATGGCCCAGGACACAGATATCAGAAACAGAATTGGGAATATATCCAAAGAAGTACAAGATTATAAAGAGCAAATCAAAGAACTAAGAAAAGAGAATGAAGAACTCAAGAAGGACCTAGAGAGAGAGAATGACAAACTCTGGAAGGAAGTAGAAACACTGAAAAGGTCCCATGCTAAAAAAAATAAGGAAACCAACCAGTGAAGCAAAGACCTAGAGGAAGAGATTGAAAAAGAAGTAGAAATACTAAAGAAATTAGAAGAGGAAATGAAAAAGGAAATCAAACACTCATCCAATCAAGAGGAAAGGGATGGAAAAAGCCTCAGAAGCAGAATGGAGGAAGCAGAACAAAGAATATCAGACCTGGAAGATAACACAGAGAGCAACTAAAAAGCAACTAAAAACGATCATGAAATTTAAAAATTGACAGACAAAAGTGGAAACAACCAGCGAACTGTGGGAAGGACTGATGAAAAGGAAATAGATCAAATTACCTATCGCAATCAATTGGTGAGGAGAGGAAAAGAACCAGAGAATGTATCGGATCAAGGCGTGATGTTATCTTCAAAAATAAATAGAGGAAAACTTTCCCCCTAAAACTATAAAGACAAAAACCAATACAAGATTACAAGAGACAATGAACTCGCTCCAAAAGACAAGATCAGAAAGAAAATCTCCACACCATCAATACTTTATAAAATGCAAATACCGCAATGTAACATAAGAATTAAAAATCTTAAGAAGTGTCACAAAGAGAAAACAAGTGAGTTCCCTATAAGTGGGAAACCGATTCGGAGAATTTACAATACATAACTATGTCTCAAGCAAACTATGAAGCGAAGACTGGACCAATAGTCTTCATTTGTTTAAAGGCCTAGATATCCTCATGTGGTCGGAACTGCCGAGGTGGTGGTTCTATTACCCCCGGTCAAGAAATGTCCATTATAATTTGCAGGAGAGAGAAACATTCCATGATATATAGGACAGTTGAAAGAATGTCCAGTGAAAAGGCCAACTTTCTTTCGAGAGAATAGCGTTGAAGCGATTCAAAAAGACAGAAAGGAAGCCAACCATCCCCAGTGCACTCTAGAAGAGAAATCAATGTAAAGCATGAAACTGCAGAAGTAGAAACTAGCTTAAACGCCAAACCCGCAAGTGGAAATAATAATAAGGCAAAAGGAAGCAACAGAAACCTATTCAATATAAACCTAATTATTAATGGACTAAAATTCCCCAATCAAAATACACAGGACCTGGGAGATTGGAATGAGGAAAGAAACAGAATTCATTCCATTCTATGGCTGTTCTACAAAAACCATCTACTTCAAGGACAGTTCCACTTTAAAGTGAAAGGATTGAAAAAATTATTCCAAGCAATGGTGACTAAAAAGAAAGCAGGTGTTGCTATTTTAATATTATACAGTGCAAAATAGACTTAAAAAGTGAAAGAAATAAGAGAGACACAAGAGCAATGTACATTTTATCAAGGGAATTTTATATCCCCACGCTATTGCTCTAGAAGATTTCACGATCATGAATATACATATGCCCCCATAATTCCTGTGGTGCACCAAAATTATAAAGACAATTCTCGAGAACCACAAGTCACACAGTCTGCCATACTCATGAGTTATGGGGGACTCAACACTCCACGAGTACTTTGATTAGGTCAAAACAGACTATTGAGAATTGGTGGAAATCAGATTGAGACTCTATCGAACTGACACATTTTATTGCTCATCCTGACCAACATGCAATTGATTTTATTCTCTCTCTCTTATATTTTCTCTATCTCTTTTTTTTTTTTCTTATATACCAAGAGCCTACACTTCTCTCTTCACACCTCCCGTGAATGGAACATTCTTCACAAAAAACACATACGGGCCGAAGAAACTCACAATAAGACAAATTGAATAATTTTCAAGCATTCCATCAGTGACCATAGTGCAATATACTAACATCAATACAGGATAAGCTCTACGCCTACAAGCCACACATGGAGAAAATAAACAACGATCATCTTGAATAGATGAATGGTCAGGAAGAGAAAGGAAAGAAAAAAGCAATTCGAATGAGGAATGACAATGACTAAACACACAACGAAATCTATTGGACACTCTAAAAGCAATCCCTAAGAGGGAAGTTTATAGCCCATGGGTGCCTACATTAGACAACGAAAAGGCACAAGTGAATGATCTAACACTACAGCTTAAAAGCACTTTAGAGGCAAAAACAGATGAACACTAAAAGCAACAAACAAGAAGAAATAAAAAAAAAAAAAATCAGAGCAGAAACTAATGAATTAGAAATAAAGAAAACAAGTACAAAAAAAAAAAAAAAAAAAAAAAAAAAAAAAAGTTGGTTCTTTGAAAATAAACAAAATAAGACAGTCTCTATCCCGGTTAATCAAAAGAAAGAAAGGAACAACTCCAAATACATACAATATGGTGACATGAAGAAGGGAAATATCACAACAGGATCAAGTGAAAGATCCAGAAACCTATATGGGAATTCAAATAACTCTATCACTGCTACCCCAAGTTTGAAAACCTAGAAGAAAGTGATCTGAATCCTGGGAATCACCAACCAACCAAGAAGCAGATCCACACTCTAAACATACCCAAATATATGTAGATAATTGACGATGTAATAAGAAATATTCCAACTAAAAAAAAGCCCACAGGGCCAAGACGGTTTCACCGGCAATTCTATAAACATTCAAAAAGACCTACAACCATTATTACTTTGAAGGTGTTTAGAAGGATCAATCATACAGAATCCTCCCAATGCCTTCTATAGGTCAGCCATCAACTCTACTCTACAGCAAAACCAGCAAATATTTCAATAAGAATTTTAAAAAAAGAAAATTATAGACCCATCTCCTAATGAACAGAGATGCCAAAAATTCTGAACAGGATACTAGCAAATCGAATACACCAACATCAACGAAGATCATCTATCATAACCAAGTTGGATCTACCAGAGATGCAGGGGGTCAACATATGAAAATCTATAACATCAAACCATAGAACAAAGACAAAACACCCACACACTCATTCCAAATTGATGAGAAAGCCTTTGACAAAATCCAGCATACCCTCATGCTTAAAGTCCTAGAAAGGAATTGGATTGGAGGATCATTCCACAATGTAATAAAAGCCATATATCAGGAACACGCCGCCAATATCATCATAATGGGGAAACGACAGAAAATTCCTTTAAAGTTCAGGAACATTCAGGCTTCACCTGTCACAACGCCTCTTCAATATAGTGCTTGAATGTTTGCTAGGGCAATAAGGGGAGAATGAAATTAAAGGAGTATTATTGGAAAAGAAGAAGTCAACTATCCCTATTGCTGATGATATGATTGTCAGGATCCTAAAAACCCACCAGTCAGAAAACTCCTAGAAAATGTTTACCTTACAAAGTGGCAGAATATCAAAATCACCAAAAAAAATCATGGCCTTTCTTTATAGGGCAAGAACAGCAACCCTGGGGGAAAAAAGAAAATTCAAAGAGACCTCCACTCCAATAGCCCTCAAACATAATAATCTACAACAAAACTTAACAAAGACACAAAGATCCTACAACAAAATTAAAACCTTTAAAAGAAAAAATGGAAGAACCTCAGAAATGAAACCTCCCATGCTCATGGATGGGACAATTAATAGTGTAAAAATATCCATTCCAACCGAACCTTAAGATTTAATGTACTAACACAATCCCAGAGTTTCTCACTAGCTGGAAAAAAGTTCTTAAATTCATCTGGAAAAAAAAACCCTGAACTACCAACAACCGACAAGAGCTACACAGGGGATTTCTATCCACAGACTTAAAACATACTACGAATCTCAGTCATTAAACACCTGGTATAGCACAAAACAAACCTGTTGACAAATGGAACAAAACCCAAGATCCAAACCTGAACACAAACAATTTCAGCCAGCGTCAGTGATTTGACAAGGGGGCCAAGAAGAACACAATGAGAAAAGGACAGCTTCAGCAAGTGGTGTGGCAAAAACTGGATCACCTATTGTGAAGATATGAAATTAAATAAACCCTACCTCTGCCTGGACAAAAACACATCCATATATCAAAGACCCTCAACGTGAAACCCCAAACTATAACCGAAGGCATAGAAGAAAAAGGTTGGCAGCCAGCTTACACGACATAGCAAGGAAGACTCCTAAATAGAACAGCACTGTGCCAAGAAATTAAGCTTGACAATCAACAAAGTGGTACCTCATTAAACCCAAAACTTCTGTACATCAAAAACAATCAAGGAAATAAAGAATCCACAGAGTGGAGGAACCTTCACCAGCAGACATATCTCCAAGCAATTGATTTCCAGAATAATAAACTACTAAAAACAAAAGAAAACAAATGACCCATCACTAGATGGAGCAACGAGCTGCACAGAGACTTCACAAGTGACTTAAGAAGTGTTCAACATCACTAATCATTAAGGAAATGCAAATCAAAACCACTTTAAGATATCATCTTACTCCAATAAGACTGGCTAGGATCAAGAAAACAAATGATACCAAGTGCTGGAGAGGTTGTGGGGAAAGGGGAACACTCATCCACTGCTGGTGGGAATGTAAACTCGGGCAGCCACTATGGAAAGCAGTGTGGAGAGCCCTTGGAAGACTTGGAATGAATTTGCCACCCAACCCAGCCATACCACTCCTAGGCATGTACCCCCAAGACTCACCCCGCAGCAGAGATACATGCACGGCCATGTTTATTTCAGCTCTCTTCACAATAGCAAGGAGCTGGAACCAACCCAAATGCCACTCAACTGATGAGTGGATAGAGAAAATGTGGTATATTTACACAATGGAGTTCTTTGTAGCAGTAAAGAAAGATGACATCATGAGCTTTGCAGGAAAATGGATGGAGCTAGAGTACATCATGCTGAGTGAAGTAACACAGTCCCCGAAAAACAAATGACGAATGGTATCTTTCATCTGTGGATGCTAGTGCCAATTACCTAGTTGTAAGTATTTCTTGTGCATGGCCCCTTGAGCTTTTGTCCAAGGCAGTTGGGAGTGATGCATATTGGAATCACCAACAACACCACCAACAACAACAACAACGGAAAGGACTGCATCAAAGAACTGACTGAAACAGTGAACTTATGCTCAAAACAGTCAACTTCCACATGGAGAATATTGAGAAAGACTGAGAAAGAGATGAAAAGCATGTTTGGCAGAATGCATGAGCTCTGGTGGGGTGGGAGGATGGGGGGAAATGGTCTAGATTTGATAAAAAAAAATATATATACATATATATATATATATATATGTGTGTGTGTGTGTGTGTGTGTGTGTGTGTGTGTGTGTAAAGAAAACCAGCAGCTCTCCAGAAATCCTCCAGGCTCAGTGCCACATTGGAACTGCTAACATATCCAGCTTTGAGGACTCAGCAACTACCAAATTCTTGGCCTCTAAGATGTGAGACACTCAATATTGGACTATCCAAACCACATTTTATAAGCCAATAATATAGATGTTCATATACTCTATATGTTCAATTCAATAAATATATCCATATATGTAGATGCATTTCCTAACAGTTCTATTCCTTTAGCAAGCCTTGACTAATACGGTCACCAAGTTGGTTAGAATTGTTACTTTTGTCTGTCCTTGGTGCCCTTTGTTGTGAATAAGCATTATTCATCTCACTTAAGGAAAATTCACATAACAATACCATATGCAGTTAAAATTGTTTCAGAACACATTAGGTGTTTTTTAAAATCAAATGTCAAAGTTTCAGTGTAATAGGTAGTATTTTTAGGTTTTCACTATTGATCCAATGAATGTTAAAAGTTTTAAATGTCTCCTGCAACCTATGTGTCAAAGCCTAACTCTCCAGATAATAACACCATTTTGGCGAGTTCCGGAAACTTTTGAGCCAAAATAAACACTTCCTTATGCTGGTTAACCGAAGTATTTTGCTTTTTAAAAATAATCTATGTATAATTTTTTTAGTCATTTTTAACATCCCCATAACCTTGGAGAGTCATTTTTTAAATTTATTATTGTTATTAAACTATTTCCATACATCATACATCATTTCTCAATCGAATTTAGAGTCACTTCACTTTCCATGTCCCCCAACCCATCTGAGTTCCTGCACTCTGCCATACATGTCTTGCATCTTTTTCCAAGTCTTTCCAGAAGTTTTTTTTTTTTTCTTCAAAGCAGAGGCTTATTGTTTTGGGGAGAACTTCACTATTTCAGTCTTTTCTTCCCAATTATTATTTTGTTGTTGTTCTCCTCTTCAACTTGTATTGCTTCAATGTACATCTATATACACATAGATAAATGTATACATAGATAAATCTATACATATATAAATATACACATATATAAATATACACATACGTACATACACATATCACCTGAGTTGGGGGATTTTCTTTTTTTTTTTTTCCTTTTGCTAAAAGATGGCATGTTTTCCTTAAGAAAGTGTTTGAAGGTTACTCCTTGGCAAGCCCAAATAACCATCAATCTTGCCCTTGTGCTCCACACTGGACACTTTCCCTCCCATGATTACCCACATGAGGTCCAGTAAGCATGCGTCCTGTCTTAATCTTCCTGTATTGGCCACCATGATATAGTCTGGGTAGTCCAACGATGGTGGTCTATACTCTAAAGAGGCTGAAATCCCAGTAGCTCCTCAGTCCACAAGCTGGATATCTCAGTAGTCCTCTCTGGCATTGAAGGTTTGGAGGATTCTTGGAGAGACATGAGTCTTCAGTCCATATTGGAGGGTTAAAAAGCTGTGACTCATGTCTTCGAAGAATGGCAATAGCATTGTCAGCCACAGAGTAGATGCACTTGCCAGTAAGAATTAAAGACAAGAGAAACAGCAGTTCTCTCTCTCTCTCTCTCTCTCTCTCTCTCTCTCTCTCTCTCTCTCTTCTTTTTGTCTATTTACTAAGTTCACAAGTTTTTATCTGAAGTACAATTTCTCAGGCCTTAATGATTATTTATTTCCGTTTATACTTTCCTTTTGGATGCTTAAGGCCACACAGCCCAGATTAACCAAGGTTTTTGTTTTCTCAAGGTCAGTTGAGGATCTGGTCCTCAGGGGTCACTATTTTTTTTCGGGTGGGGGGAAGCCCCTGGCTCCTTTTGGCTTTTCATTTACCAGTTCCATCCACTTGAAGACAAAATCATGTCTTGCTAGACCAGGCTTCCATTTTTGAAACATGAGCAGACTTTCCTCTCTATAGACTGGACACTGGCTGAAGTCCCATTAGTAGATCTCCAAGAACTCCCTATACAGGAATACTGGTGACCCACATTTGCAGGACATTTCAAGAGATGCCCACATACATAGTCCCCTGAGACTTAGTTGACCTCTGAGGGCAAGGAACAAAGTTATCCCTTAGGTCCCTCACCCAAATTAGTATGGGTATTAATTATGGTCATTAAGCAACCAGAAAAGCTAAGTTACACCAGCCTATTACAGTTGTTTTCAGATCATGAGGAATACAACATTAACATTGCTCAGTTTGACTTACAAGTAGGTACTTGGTGCTACCATCCACAGATGAGGGATAGCATTTGTCTTGTTTTTCTGGGACTGTGATCCATCATTTAACATAATATCTTCTAGTTCCATCCACTTACCTGCAAATTTCATGATATCATCTTTTTTACCGCTGCATAAAACTCCATTGTGTAGATGTACCACATTTTCTCTATCTGCTCAACAGTTGAGGGGAACTTGGGTTGGTTCCAGCTCTTCACTATTGTGAAGAGAGCTGCAATAAACATGGCTGTAGATGGATCTCTGCGGTAGGATGAGTCCTGTGAGTATATACCCAGAAGTGGTATGGCTGGGTCAGTTGGTAGGCTGGCTCATTTTGGGTCTTGTAAGGGTTCTCTACACTGCTTTCCATAATGGATGTATAAGTTTGCATTCCCACCAGAAGTGGATGAGTGTTCCCATTTCCCCACAAGCTCTCCACCATTTGGTAACATTTGTTTTCTTAATCCTAGCCAGCCTTATGGGAGTGAGATGATATCTTAAAGTAGTTTTAATTTCCTTAATTATTAGTGATGTTGAACACTTTTTAAGATGTTTCTCAGCCATTTCTAGTTCCTCACTTATGAAGTCTCTGTTCAACTCTTTACTCCATCTTTTGAGTGAGTCATTTGTTTTCTTACCTTTTTTTTAAGTAGTTTATATATTCCGGAAGTTAATGCTCTGTCAGTCTTTTTTTCCCAATTATTTTGTTTTTGTTGTTCTCTCCAACTTGTATTGCTTCAATATACATGTAGCCAGTGTTTCAAGCACTATATTGAAGAGGAGTGACGACAGGAGGCAGCCTTGCCAAGTTCCTACCTTCAAGGGGAATCCTTCTAACTTTTCTCCATTTAAGATGATGTTGGCTATGGGTTTCTTGTATATGGCTTTGATTATGTTGAGGAATGATCCCTCTAGTCCAATTCCCTCTAGGACTTTAAGCATGAAGGGGTGTTGGATTTTGTCAAAGGCTGTTTGGTGCATCAATTGAGATGATCGTGTGTTTTTTGTCTTTCAGTCCATTTACGTGTTTTATGATATTTACTGATTTTTGTATGTTGAACCATCCCTACATCTCTGGTATGAATCCAACTTGGTCATGGTAGACGATCTTTTTGATGTGTGTCTATATGTGGTTTGCAAGTATTTTTTTTTTTTTTTGAGAATTTTTGCATCTGAGTTCTTTAACGAGATGGGTTCTCTTTTTTGGTTGTATCTTTGCCTGGTTTTGGTATTAGAGTGATGCTGGCTTCATAGAAGGAATTTGGGAGATTTCCCTCTGCTTGTATCCTTCAGAACAGTTTGAGTAATAATGGTTGTAAGACCTCTTTAAATGTTTTATAGAATTCTGCTGTGAAACCATCTGGCCCTGGGCTTTTTTTTAGAGGGAGGTCTCATTACATTTTAAATCTCATCATATATTGTGGGTCTGTTTAAGCTGTCAATCTCTTCTTGGTTTAGCTTTGGAGATTCCCAGGATTTCAGATATTCATCCATTTCTCTTAGGTTTTCAAATTTAGTAGAGTATAGGTTTTTGAAGTATTCCCTTATGATTTCCTGGATTTTTTCATTGTCTGTTGTGATATTTCCCCTTTCATCATGAATTATATTGATTTGGAGTTGCTCTTTCTTTCTTTTGGTTAACTGGGCTAGAGGTCTGTCTAGCTTGTTTATTTTTTCAAGGAACCAACTTTTGGATTCATTGATTTTTTTAAATTGTTTTCTTTGTTTCTAGTTCATTGATTTCTGCTCTTATTTTTGGTATTTCTTCCTGTCTGTTGCATTTAGGGTTCATTTGTTGTTGTCTTTCAAGTGTTTTTAGCTGCAATGTTAGCTCATTTATTTCTGCTTTTTCTGTTTTGTTTTGTTTTTTTAATGTAGGCACCCAGGGCAATAAACTTCCCTCTTAGTGCTGCTTTTAAGGTGTCCCATAGGGTTTTGTTCTGTTGTACTGTAATTGTCGTTTAGTTCCAGGAATGCTTTTATTTCTTTCTTATTTCTTCCTTGACCTGTTCATTATTCACACTCCTGTTTAGTCTCCATGTGTTTGTGTAGGTAGTAGGGCTTATCTTGGTGTTGATATTGACCTTTATTGTATTGTGGTCTGATAGAATGCATGAAATTATTTCAATTTTTTATTTATTGAGTTTTTTTCTGTGTCCCAGTATGTGGTCAATTTTGGAGAACATTCTGTGGGGTGCTAAATAGAAAGTGTATTCTCTGGTGCTTGGGTGGAATATTCATTAGATGTCTGTGAGGTCCATTTGCTGTATCATATTGTTCAGTTCAGATGTCTCTCTGTTTATTCTTTGTCTGGTTGATCTGTCAAATGGGCTCAGTGGGGTATTGAAGTCCCCTACTATGAGTGTGCTGGTGTTGATCTGTGCCTTGAGGTCCTGGAGAAGTGTCTTTATAAAGATCGGTGCACTGGAGTTTGGAGCATATATATTCATGATTGTGAAGTCTTCGTGGTTAATTTCCCCTTTGATAAGAATGTAATAGCCCTCTTTGTCTCTTACGATTGCTTCTACTTTGAAGTCCATTGTGTCTGATATTAAAATAGCAATTCCTGCTTTCTTTTTGGTACCATTTTCTTGGAATATTTCTTTCCATCCTTTCACTTTAAGTTGGCACCTATCCTTGAGGGTGAGATGGGTTTCTTGTAGACAGCATATAGATGGATTCTGTTTTCTAATTCATTCTCCCAGTCTATGCCTTTTGATTGGGGGCATTTAGTCCATTAATATTTATGGTTATAACTGAGAGATGTGTATTGCTTCCTTTCACCTTATTATTCATTTGTGGTTTTGGTCTAGGTTTCTACTTCTGCACTTATGCTTTTATTAATTTCTCTTTCTAGGTGCCTGGGGATGATTGTTGCTCCTCTCCTCTGTCCTTTGAATTGCTTCAAGTATTCTCTGAAGGGTTGGTTTTCTGGACATATAGTCTATCATCTTGTTTATGTCATGGAAGATTTTTCTCTTTCCTTCAACTATAATCGCCATTTTTGCTGGGTATAGTAACCTGGGTTTGCATTTATAGTCATTTAGTACTGAGAATACTTTGGTCCACATTCTTCTTGCTTTCATAGTTTGCACTGAAAACTCAGGTGTAATTAGGATGGGTTTCCCCTTATATCTAACTTGTTTTTCTCTTGTGGCTTTCAGAATTTTGTCTTTGTTTTGAGGTGTCTAGCGTTTTTAACTATGACATGGTGTGGAGAGTTTCTTTTCTGGTGTTGTCTATTTGGTGTTCTGTGTGCTTTTGTATTTGTATGGGTTTGTCTTTTTTTAGTTTGGGGAAATTTTCATCTCTTATTCTGTTGAAGATCTGATCAACACCATTCTCTTTGGATTCTTCTCCTTTCTCTATCCCTATGATGTGGAGGTTCGATCTTTTCATAGTATTCCATATTTCCTGGTTGTTCCACTCTTCTTATTTTTAAATTTTTCATAATCTTTACTTGATCTTTTTAGTTGTTCTATGTTATCTTTTAGGTGTGATATTCTTTTTTCTGCTTCCTCCATTATGCTTCTGAGGCTTTTTCCCATTCTTTCCTCTTGACTGGATGAGTGTTTGATTTCCTTTTTCATTTCATACCTTGTTTCCTTTAGTATTTCTACTTCCTTTGGAGCTTCTCAATCTCTTCTTGTAGCTCTTTGCTTTGCTGGTTGGTTTCCTTTTTCATTTCAGCATGGGACATTTTCAGTGTTTCCATTTCCTTCTGGAGTTTGTCATTTTCTCCCTCTAGCTCTTTCTAGAGTTTGTCATTTTCTCCTTTTAGTTCTTTCCTGAGTTTGTCATTCTTTCCCTCTTGATCTTTTCTGAGTTTTTCATTCTTTCCCCTTAGTTCTATGATTTCTTTGAATATATCTGTGATTTTTCTTCTAAGATCTGTGTCCTGGGCTACCTCCAGGGAGGTAGAGTTTAGTGTGGAATTATTCTGCACTTTTTCCATATTGTTCTTTCATTGAGCTCTTGGCATGTGGGTTTCCTTTTCTTTGTATTCCAATGTGTATCTCAAATGCCTCTTCATTGTGTTGAAGTATTGCTTTCCTTGATTCCTTCAGATGCCTTCATTGTATTCTCCTTGTTTATGGAGTGTTGACTTGTCTAGTTTTCAGGGTTTCAATTTTGGTTATATGTTGGAAGGTATAACTCACTCTTCCCTTTCTATTCTGCAAGAACTGGGTAGGTAACAACCCAGATGAAACCATCTGAGCACTGTACTCCCTCTGCTGCCAGCCAGTTCCTCTAGGTTGGTTATAGGGCTTACTGGACACTCCCTCCGGAATTCCAGTTGACTGGGGGGGTGGAGGGGAGTTGCTTGCTTAAGCCCCAGTACCCTGTGCCTCAGCTGGTCTGGCAGAGGCCACCCACCTCTATGCACAGCAGGCCAAAGGCCAATCTAATTTTTTATTTTTTTTATTTTTTTTTTTTTTTATTTATTTATTTTTTTTTGGTCTTTTCGAGACAGGGTCTCCCTGTAGCCCCAACTGTTTTTTTTATATATGTGTATGAGTATTGTGGTGATTTGAGTGAGACTGTCCCCCCTAGGCTCCAAGTATTCAGACGTTTTGTCCCCAGTTGGTGGTGCTATTTTGGGAGGTCTTAGAAGTTGTGGCCATGCTGGAGGAAGCTCATCACTGGGGGATAGCTTTAGAGAGTTCTAAAAGCCTTGCCAATATCCAGTCATGCTCTGCTTCCTGTGCCTGCTTGAAAATGTGAACCTCTGCTTTCTGCTCCAACATCTCCTGCCACCATGCTTCCCTGCCACGTTGGACTCTAATTCCTTAGGAACCATAAGCTCAAATAAACTCTTCCTTTTATAAGTTCCCTTGGTCATGGTGGTTCTATCAGAGCAACAGAAAAGTGACTAATACAAGTATACTGCCCACATGTATGTAAGTATACCCCAGGTCATGCAATACCTGAAGAGGTCAAGAGAGGACATGAGAGTCCATGGAATTGGAGTTATGAACCATTGTTAGCCATAATGTGGGTGCTAGGAACTGAATCAGGGTGTTCTATAAGAGCAACCAGTGCTCCAAACCACTGAGCCATCTCTCCAGGCCTCATGACAGGTAATTTGATCTTAGTAAATACAATCATCATTTTTCATCTACTTAATAAAAGAAATATAAAGGAGAGATATCAAAAGGCAAAGGAAGATGAGAGGTAAAGGAGACCAGGGTGGGTGAGGGCATCACTTCTTGTATGTCAGACCCATGTATACAGCATGGTGTGTCCAATGTACAACGAAGAGTGAAGTTTATTAGTAAAAGAGATTTCACTGCCTCTTTTATTGTTATTCCAGTAGGAAGACTGAGTTAAGGTGGATGGGCCCAGACTACAAAACTATCTGTTCTCTTGGATTTGGCCTCTTATAATACACAATGTTCAGACCTTGCCCCATGCCTGCCTGAAAGAGCTACAAACTTATTTTTCTTTCCCAATCTCACTGGTAAAAACAGAAATCTGAAATGTAAGTGTGTGCATAGCTGAGACTTCAATGCTGCAATGAGACACCTATTCACAGGAGGTGAATACCTCCGGTGCCCCATGCCTCTTCCTCCTTCCTATGACTTTCTTCTTTCTTTGTTCAAGGCCATTGCAGTGAAATGGAAGAACTCTAGAATAAATCAGACTTATCATTGCTCAAAATACTTCTTTCTTTTCATGTTCAAGGCAAACTATTAGTCCAAAAACATGTGTTCTGAGACAATTGCAAACTTTATCCAAATCAAGACTCCATGTTAGAACTGGGAATTACTGTCCTAGTTATTTTCTATTGCTGTGGTACACACCATGACCAAATTCAACTTGGAGGGAAAGAGTTTATTTGGCTTTCAGCTTACAGCTCTTCATGGACCAAAACGGGAACTCCGGGCAGGAACCTGTCCACATAAGCTGAAGCACAGAACATGGAAGAATGCTGCTTACTGGTTTACTCCTCTGGCCCATGGTAACTAAGACTGATTTCTTTTTTTCCATTTTGATTTCATATTACTACAACATATGCATACATACCCTCCACCCATTTACCAAAATTGCAAAGTTTGAAAATAAATGGTAGGTTAATCCTAGAACCTGTTAAAGGATTCACAATATAAGAGCACAGTTGTTTTCAGATCACAAGGAGTATAACATTAACGTTGCTCAGTTTGCCTTACAACTAGATACTTGATGCTATTATCCACAGATGAGGGATACTGCAATAAACATGGCTGTGCATGTATCTCTGCAGAAGGATGAGTCTTGTGGGTATATACCCAGTAGTGGTATGACTGGGTCAGGTGGTAAGCACCCTTTGAGTCTTTTAAGTGTTCTCCACACTGCTTTCCATAGTGGTTGTATGAGTTTACATTCCCACCAGCAGTGGATGAGTGTTCCCTTTTCCCCACAAACTCTCCACCATTTGGTATCATTTGTTTTCCTGATCCTGGCCAGTCTTATCAGAGCGAAATGATATCTTAAAGTTATTTTAATTTGCATTTCCTTAATTATTTGTGATGTTGAACACTTTTACAATGTTTCTCAGACATCTCTATTTCCTTACTTGTGAAGTCTCTGTTCAGCTCTTTACTCTTATCTTTTAAGTGAGTCATTTGTTTTCTTACTTCTTCATTTTTTGAGTAATTTATATACTCTGGAAATTAATGTTCTGTCAGATGTATCACTGGTGAAGGTTTCCTCCTACTCTGTGGGTTTTCTCTTCACTTCCTTGATTGCTATTTTCACTGAGTTAAATGAGGTCCCACTTGTCAGTTGTTGACCTTATTTCCTATGTAGCTGCTGTCTTTGATCCATTCGGAGTTAATTTTTGTATTGGGCAAGAGAGGTAGGGGTTTAATTTTATTCTTCTACAAGTGGTGATCCAGTTTTGTCAACACCATTTGCTGAAGATGCTGTTTTTCCTCTATTGTATCTTCTTGGACTCCTTGTCAAATATGAGGTGGCTGAAATTCTATGCCCACAAGTTTGGATCTTCAGTTCTGTTCCATTGGTATACAGGTCTGTTTTTGTGCCAGAACTAGGCTATTTTTATGACCATAGCCCTGTAGTATAGTTTGAAGTCTGGTATAAAGATATCCCCCTGCATTGCTCTTTTCACTCAGGGTTGGCTGTTCAGTGTCTTTGTTTTTCCATATAAAATTGAGGATTTTTTTTCCAAGCCTGTGAAGAAACTCTTGTGGATTTTAATTGGGTTGAATCTATATATTAATTTGGGTAGAATGGACATTTTTTTACTATATTAATTTTTCCAATCTCTGAGCCTGGGAGGTTTTTCTGTCTTCTGATGTCTTCTTCAATCTCCTTCTTCAGTGGTTTAAAATTTTTGTTATAGAGATCTTTAGAAGAATGTTACATGGGGTGCTGAGTAGAAGGTGTATTCTCTGGTGTTTGGGTAGAATATTTGGTAGATGTTTGTGAAGTCCATTTGGTGTATCATATCGTTCAGTTTGGATGTCTCTCTGTTTATTCTTTGTCTGCTTGACCTGTTCAAAGGGCTCAGTGGGGTACTGAAGTCCCCTACTATGAATATTCTGGGATCAATCTGTGCCTTGAGGTCCTGGAGAATTGTCTTTATAAAGTTCAGTGCACCAGCGTTTGGTGCATGTATATTCATGATCGTGAACTCTTCATGGTTAAGTGGTGTTCCTTTTGTAATGGCCCTCTTTATCTCTTCTGATTACTTTTACTTTGAAGTCTATTTTGTCTTATATCAAAATAGCAACTCCTGCTTGGTTTTTGGTACCATTTGCTTGGGATATTTTTTTCCATCCTTTCAGTTTAAGTTTCAGTTTAAGTTTAAGGTGCCTATCCCTGAGAGCGAGATGGGTTTCTTGTAAAGAGCATGTATGTAGATGGGTTCTGTTTCCTAATCCATTCTCGTAGTCTATGTCTTTTCATTAGTGAGTTTAGTCCATTAATATTTAAGGTTATAATTGAAAGATGTGTGTTGCTTCCTTTCACCTTATTATTCATTTGCATTTTTGGCATATGTTTCTACTTCTGCCATTATGCTTTTATTAATTTCTCTTTCTGGGTGCCTGGGAATGATAGTTTCTCCTCTCCTCTGGCCTTTGAATTGCTTCAAGTATTCTCTGAAGGGTTGGTTTTCCGGACATATAGTCTATCATCTTGTTTATGTCATGGAAGATTTTTCTTTCTCCTTCAACTATAATCGCCATTTTTGCTGGGTATAGTAACCTGGGTTGTCATCTTTAGTCATTTAGCATTGGGAATACTTTGGTCCATATTCTTCTTGCTTTCATAGTTTGCACTGAAAACTCAGGTGTAATTCGGATGGGTTTCCCCTTATATCTAACTTGTTTTTCTCTTGTGGCTTTCAGAATTTTGTCTTTGTTTTGAGGCATATAGCGTTTTAACTATGACATGGTGTGGAGAGTTTCTTTTCTGGTGTTGTCTATTTGGAGTTCTATGTGCTTCTTGTATTTTATGGCTTTCTCTTTTGTTAGTTTAGGGAAATTTTCATCTCTTATTCTGTTGAAGATCTGATCAACACCATTCTCTTGGGATTCTTTTCCTTCCTCTAGCCCTATGATGTGGAGGTTTGATCTTTTTGGTGTCCCACATTTCCTGGTTGTTCCACTCATGTATTTTTAAATTTTTCATAACCTTTACTTGATATTTTTAGTTGTTCTGTGTTATCTTTTAGGACTGACATTCTTTTTTCCTGCTTCCTTAATTCTACTTCTGAGGCTTTTTCCATCCTTTTCTCCTGAGTGTTCGATTTCCTTTTTCATTTCATCTTGTGATTTCTTTAGTATTTCCACTTCCTTTTGGAGCTTCTCAGTCTCTTCCTGTAACTCCTTGCTTTGCTGGTTGGTTTCCTTTTTTATTTCAGCATGGGACCTTTTCAGTGTTTCAACTTCCTTCCAGAGTTCATCGTTTTCTCCCTTTAGTTCTTTTTGAAGTTTGTCATTCTCTCCCTCTAGATCCTTCCTGAGTTTTTCATTCTCTCCCCTTAGTTTTCTCATTTTTTATTTATATTCTTTGATTTTTTTGAATATGTCTATGAGTGTTCTTCTAAGATCTGTGCCCTGGATTACCTCCAGGGAGGTCTTATTGTAGGAATCTTCTGTAGGGTTGGTAGAGTTTGGTGTGGAATTATTCTGTGCTTTTCCTATGTTGTTCTTTCATTGTGTTTTTGGCATGTGGTTTGTTTTTGTTTGTATTCTGATGCAAATCTCAAATATTTCTTCACTGTGTTGAAAGCTTGTTTTGCTTGTTTCCTTCAGATGCCTTCTTTGTTTTCTCTTGGTTTATGGAGTTTTGACTTGTCTGGGTTTCAGGCTTTCAATTTTGGCTATATATTGGAAGTCTAACTCACTCTTCCCTTTCTGTTCTGAAGGTTCTCCAAAAACCGGGTGGGTAACAACTGGGTTGGTACCCTGTTGAGCACTGTGCTCACTCTGCTTCCTGCCAGTCAGTTCCTCTAGGTTGTTTGTGGGGCTTGGTGTTAATGGACTGGAGTTGTGACAGGTTAGCTGTTTCATTCATTGCCTTGTACCCCAGAAACACTACTGTGATCCCACTTGGACACTCCCTCTGCAATTCCAGTGGGAGGGGGGCTAGGGGGTGGCAAACGAGTTGCTTGCTTAGCCCTTGCCCTGGTACTCTGTGCTCCATGTGGTCTGGCAAAAGCCCCCATCTCTGAGCACTTGGGTCCTACAATGGCAACAGGCCTACCTTTATACGGGCTAGCTGGGCAACTCCACCCTCACAGCCACACAAGCCTTTGATCCAATTATCCAGTAATCTGCCTGGCTTAAGCTCCTGGCCCCTGCTTGTGCTCCAGGTGGTCTGGTGAAATCCCCAATCTGATCCCTATGCACTCAAGCCTACTTTCTTATACAACACAGGACCACCTGCCCAGGGGTAACCCCAGCCATAGTGGGCTGAGGCCACTCACATCACTCAACAATCAAAAGAATATCCTCTGGACATGGCCACGGGGCAGTCCAAAGAAGGAAATTTTTCTTTTTTTCCAATTTAGGGAAGAAAAAGTTTACTTTGATTAATGGAGGTTTGCCCCAGGTGTATCAAGTTGACAACTGAAGTTATCCAGCACAATAGCTTATTTGCTCCAAATGCCAGAGGGAAACTTTCGAGCAAGTGTCATCAAGGAGATGAGTGGACTGGGGCAGATAAGGAAGGATAGTCTTTTTTTGTTGTTTTGTTTTTCTTTTTTTCTTTTTTTTTTTATTGATGCTTTGTGTATTTCATACATCATTTTCCAATTCAGTTCAGGCGTATATCCCCTTCCCTTCACCCCGCCCCACCCCTACTCATCCCAGATCATGCATTCTGCCATAAATTTTCTGCATCTTTGTTTTTTTTGTTGTTGTTGTTTTCATTTTTATTTAACAATAAGTGATATTCTTAACCAAAGCAGTGGACATGGCAGGAAACAGAAGTGAATGGAGAGGAAGAGTTGCCTACAGCCTTGTTTATTTCTAAACAAAAAGCCATTGAAGGGACTAGGTAAAAGTGAGCCATTATCTCCAGAAAATCACTCCAGTGAATGGGGACATATCGAACAGTAAACCCAGAATCTATTTTCTACTGTCAAGTAAGCAGAAGACCAGGGATGTGTGAAAGCTACAGATAACTGGAGCAAAACTGTTAAGTGAGAATTAAGCTCTGCTAATCCCTGCAGGAAGCAACAGAGAACACAGTATTACTTGTAACCCAGCAAAACCATAAGAAATCAATGACTAATCTTGCTCATGACTTGCTGTTATTATCAGCATGCACAGATTAGGCTAAGTTTTAGCATTATGCATGGATAAAACCTGTCTGTTCAACATTTCTCTGCTATTGGCATGGATCCTTATTATTCTATGGCAAACAGAAGTAAGTAGTACACTGCCAAACATGAATATGGTTTATATTATTGACTGGGTAATTTATTCTTTTAACGATGTTTTAAGTAGCTTTCTGAGAAAATATTCAAAAACCTTTTGAACATGACAAAAGAATCAGAAGAAACGTCCTGTTTTAGTCAACGGCTGATACTCTTGACAGATTTTTAAACCTGCAACAAAAAAAGAATTCTGACTATAAAGAATAGTTGAGCCATATTATATACATATTTTGGGGGGGGTCTTTTTGAGAGAGGGTCTCCCTGTAGCCCCAGCTGGCCTGGAACTCTCTATGTAGACCAGGCTGGCTTTGAACTCACAGAGATCTACCTACCTGCCTTTGCCTCCCAAGTGCTGAGATTAAAAGCGTGCACCAACACACCTGGCTTTATATCCATATGTTTAAAATACTTTATTATTATTTTATGTGTATAAGTGTGTCACCTGTGCATATGTAAGTGTACCTGTGTCATGCAATGCCCAAAGAGGTCAGAAGAGGGTGTCAGATCCCCTGGAACTGGAATTATGGACAGTTGTTAGCTATCACATGGATGCTGGGGACTGAACCTGGGTCCTCTGCAAAAGCAGCCAGTGTTCTTTTTTAATATTTTTATTGTTATTAAACTTTTTCATATATCACACATCGTTTCTCAATCCAATTTAGACTTATTTCACTTTCCATGCCTCCAACCCCACTCAAGGTCATGCATTCTGCCATACATGTCTTGCATCTTTTTCTGAGTCTTTCCAGGGTTTTTTCTTTTTGTAAATGTATTTTTTATTGTCATTAAACTTTTTCCATACATCATACATCTTTCTCAATTGAATTTAGAGTCACTTCCCTTTCCATGCCCCCCACCCCACCTGAGTTCCTGCACTCTGCCATACATGTCTTGCATAAGACCATACCACCTCGAATGCACCCGATCTTGTCTGCTTCTATCCTTTTAAATAACTTAAGTAATATTGATTGTAGGTCCTCTTTAAATGTCTGATAAAATTCTGCTGTAAATTCATCTGGGCCTGGGCTTTTTNTATACATATATATATATATATGTCTCACCTATACTAAAATTATGTCATCTGAAAACAAACTATGTTATTTCCAAATCGTATTTCAAATTTACATTTTCCATGTTGATTTTATATTACTCTAAATTATGCATACATAACCTCCACCCATATACCAAACATTGCAAAGTCTGAAAATAAATGGAAGGTTAATTCTAAAACCTGTTACGGGATTCACAATATAAAAGCACAGTTATTTTCAGATCATAAGGAATATAAAATTGACATTGCTCAGTTTGTCTTACAACTAGATACATGGTGATAGCATCCACAGATGAGGGATACCATTTGTCTTTTGTTTTTCTGGGACTGTGTTACTTCACTTAACATAATATCTTCTAGTTCTATCCATTTACCTTCAAATTTCATGATGTCATCTTTCTTTACCGCTGCATAGAACTCCATTTGTAGATGTAGTATATTTTTCTATCCACTCATTGATTGAGGGCACTTGGGTTGGTTCAAGCTCTTCTTTAATGTGAAGAGAGCAGCCAGTGTTTTTAACCACTGAGCCATCTCATCAACGCTCAGCCACATCATATTTATCAAAAAGACCAAGGTAGTATTTAAAATAGAGAAGAAGGCCGGGCGTGGTGGTGCATGCATTTATTCCTAGCACTTGGGAGGCAGAGGCAGGCGGATCTTTGTGAGTTCAAGGCCAGCCCGGTCTACAGAGTGAGTTCCAGGACAGCTGGGGCTACAGGGAGACCCTGTCTCGAAAAGACAAAAAAATAAAAAATAAAATAGAGAAGAAAGAAATCAAGTATATTTTTGTAAAATTCAGCCTCGTTATTTATAAGTAAACCTTCAATTATAGGTAATATATTTTGTTTTCTTACACGATAATCATATTTTATTACATTTATTTCATTACCATGTCTGTGTGTGTATGTGTGTGTGTGCACAAGCCACAGCATACATACAAGTGGTAGTCAATGAAAAAATTGTTAGCCACCATGTGGGTGCTGGGAACTGAACCCAGGTCCTCTGCAAGAGCAGCCAGTGCTCTTAACCATTGAGCCAAATCTCCAGTCAGTCAATGAACAAATTGTAAGGGTCAGTTCTCTCCTTCTGTGTTATAGTTCCTGGGAACTGAACTCAGGTTGATAGACTTAGAGGCCATTGATTTTACCTGCTGAGCCATCTCACCAGCCCAGATAGATGTATTTTTGTAAAAAAATCTTGATATATTTTACAACTAAGGTGAAATATACTTTTTAAAAGTACTATACTGGGGCTGGAGTGATAGCGTAGTGGTTAAGTGCACCGACTGCTCTTACAGAGGACCTAGGTTTGATCCCCAGCACCCACATGACGGCTGAGAACCGTCTGTAACTCCAATTCCAGGAGAACTCCAGTTCCAGGGGAATCCTAGACCCTCTTCTGACCTCCGCAGCATTGCACGACACGGGTGCACAAACCTACATGCAGACAGTACATTCATACACATTAAAAAAAAATAATAAAAGTACTATACTTCTGTAAGTAAACTATATAAAAATTATTCATATACTCTTTAGATAAAATTCAAAATCAATATGGGATTTATTTTCATTGTTACATATAAAGATCAGTGTGTTTTGATTGATAGGACAATTAAATACATATTTTCCAATTAAAAGTTTTTTCTTTTTTTTTTTTTTTTAAATTAGTTTTTATTGATGCCGTTTGTGCATTTCAATACCTTTTCATTTTCCAATTCAGTTCAGCTTATTTCCCTTCCCCACCCCCCCACCCCCACCCCAATCCTCCAGATCCCAATGGCATTCCTGCCATAAACTGTCCCTGCTCTTTCCTCTCAGTTTTTTTTTTTCCATTTTTAGCTAATAAGTGATAATCCATGAGATAAAAGCACTTCTCGGCAAAATCTATATGCAGGCTTGTTGTGCCAAACACCTACAGCCCACCATCCAGTGGGGGTGGAAACAGGTTATGTTTGTCAACTCCAAGGAGATTGATCAAATAGAGTTCCAGACTACATTGTGTAGTTTCACACATTCACCCCAATCGCAGCCCTTACATTCTACCTTAATCACCCCCTCTTCCGCAAGTTGTTCCTAGGCTTATGAAAGGGGCACAGGTGGATGAGAGGTAAAACAGTCCACTCGCTCTGGAGCTGTTGACTTGGACTTGTTTTTTTTTTTAATTTGCTTTTCCTTTCATGGGCTGACAGGTTTGTCCAGGAATAACCTTTCAATCCTACTAATGAAACAAGCAATTAGATATGTAGGTATTTAAGCAGACTAATTGTTATGGTAGGTTACTTAGATGTTTTGCAGTATATTTTGGATTTCTTAATCCAGAATTCATTGTTCTCTATAAATTTGAAACTGGTCTTATTGTGGCTTAATAACATCTCCTAACCTGTAAGGATGTAAGCTTTGTGGATCAGCCATGGGGTCATCTTCTCCAAGGGGGAGCCAATACCAATTAGATTTGGGATATACAGGCACCATGGCTGCCTCTGCTGACAGTAGTATTTCCAGCAGGTGAGATGTACGCTGGTGTGAGGTGGAGTCTTGCTTGACTCAGGGAGACCCTATTGCTTTATCGGTTTGGGCCTTTGGTTAACACTCTCTGGCATTCAAGAGGCCATCTGTACACTTGAATGTGTGGTCTCAAACATCCCTCCCATAGTTACGTTCTCTGACCTCCGCGGCATTGTCACGACAACGGGTGCCACAAACTTGCATGCCAGACAGTACATTGATACACATACAGAAATAAAAAAAAAAAAGTAAAAGTAAACATGTGTATATTAAACAACATTGGTTTACAGAGAATTCTGATAAATATGGTAATGCATCTGATTAAATGGAGATAATTAATTCGCTGTTGTGCCCACATTTGCTTTACATAAAAATCTGTAGAGCAATAACATTGGGAATTGGACACATACAATGCTCTCTTACATAATTTCTCTGTTTGTACAGTATCACCTGTAGCATTCTCCTTTAAGATGATTTAATGTAAAAATTAGTTGCTTCCCAAGTACTCATATTATAGTCACCCCAAAACAACATGGGTAGAATTCTCGATGAAATCTTTGTGCCTTGACTCCACCCTATAGTCTGTTCATATCAACTGTCTTTCTGGAGACTCATACGCTAACAAAGGGGGGGGGGATACAGAACATGAAACCTTTTCATCAACCCTTCCAATTCAAATCTTAAAACTAAACTATGGGAAAAGATTTGTTTGTTCCAAAACAGGACAACACTCACCTACATACGGCTGAGAGAAAGAAAAGCTACAGGTTGCATTGAGTACGGATGTTTACAAAAAGAGACAACGAAGAGGCTGACCTCTACCATTCAAAGAGAAAGGAAAAGCCTCAGATTGCCCAATAAACATCGAACCCTTGTGGATCCTAATGAAACAACTAGTTATAATGAGTCCTAAATGAAAACTTACCTTCTAGGTGCCCAAAGGTCTTGATTCTGGGAGACTTCCTTGCCTTCCCACCCATAGAACAAGGAGAAATATGACAATGATGAGGTCGCTCCCCAACTGTAAATTGGAGACAACTATTGTAGAGGTAATCTCTTATAAAACCGGTAAAACTGCTTTCTTTAATTGACTACTAGACATGGGAACTGTGGAAGGGATTACTCTCTGTTCAGAACCAAATATAATACTAAAGTCCTAGGGCTATGCACTCAGGCAAAATATATTAATACAGGAGCTCTGACATCAGCAATGGATTGTTCTACCAGGTGGATGTTGGCCAGGGGATCCAAGGCCCCACAAAAGGTAAGGGCTCCTTGCCTCTAAGTTGGGATACCTACAGGAGGAGAGGCAATAAGACCCTGCTGCCGAAGACCTGACGTTAAAAGTTTTTTCTTGTAAGTCTATATATCACTTGTGTACTGCAAATCCTTATGCATATATTTCAATATTACTGCCATTATACACTTTAATTATCGTTACTTGTTTTTCCTCCCCCTTTAACCAGTGCATGGTCATAATCGATGTGTAATCAGTATATTAGAAATTGATTTCCAAGTGTGGAATGACCATTACCAGGGCATTTCACTTCCATAAAAAAATGTTTACTCTGGGACTGGAGAGATGACCTAGCGGTTAAGAACTCTGACTGCTCTTGCACAGGACCCGGGTTCAATCCCCAGCACCCACATGGCAGCTGAGAACCATCTTTAACTCCAGTTCCAGGGGAATCCAACGCCCTCTTCTGACCTCCGCAACATTGCATGACACGGGTGCACAGACCTACATGCAGACAGTACATTCATACACATAAAAATAAACAAATAAATAAAATTTTAAAAATGTTAACTCTATAAATTTAGATAAATTATACAGATATCTTGTCATTGCATATGACTGTTTAGAATTCTAGACAACTGTTGGCAACTATGATTCATCTCTGTAAAATATCATAAATTTCTGTAAGCCAAATACCCTACAGCACCCTTTCTTCACAAACTACATTACAATTAAATTGATTCCTTACATTATGGAGAGATCATCTCATGAAAATAATGCAATATGAGATCTTGGATTTTGACATTTCCACAGACACTGTGTAGGGGTGTGTAAATCTTGCCTTGTTCTCAGGCATGCATATTCTGGTTTGTGGGTTGCTAAGATACACTAAACTTAAAAGTACAGAAATTCAATTTGGATCTTTAAAAATAGGCTAGGCAGCTTTTTAATTTCTGAGAAAATTCCTCTCTAGGGAATGTATACAGTCACAGCACAGTCATTTATATTAGTTATTTTCTCTTCTCAATTAAATAGTATTTTGTAAAGATTTTAATTTTAAATTTTCACATTGAGATCATCAAATTCACTTGCAATCATTAAACACAAACTGCCTTTTGGCTTCATACAGGTAACCTGGAGAGAGCTGCCTAGATATTGCCTGCTAAAGCCACTAATCTTGGTTTCCACAAGTAGCTGGAGAGTAGGGTCTTCCATTTCTCCCCCTCCCTTTTTTGTTCCTGAAAAAGTAAGGTGATACCACAAACTAAAATCCATTAAATTTCAGAGTATCCAGGTGATGGAATTGTGCGGAGTTGCCATACTAAAGCTCTTAGGTTTCAGCAAATCTTTGGCAAACATGTATGTTCTTGACCTAAATCATAAGCAGAGATGTGTTTCCAAAAGTTCAAAATATTCCTCCTGTGGATCCTGACCTCAGAATACATTACTGTTTGGGAATTTCCAATGTTTCTATGCTGTATAGAATTTCTAGTTTCTATTCCTGGCCATCAACTTTGTAATTAGCTCCTTAAAGGGAATCAAATAGAGAAAACTTCTAAAAAATATGTTCCTGCTCTTATGTAGAAAGCATGTAAAAATATATCTTTCCCATATATATTTTATATATATATGAAATGTATCTCTATAAATGTGAAATATATATAAATATGTACATATAGATAAAAATGATAATAGATTATAAGATCTTTACACATGAAGATGACAGACCAGCACTTGCTATATAATCTCTTTTTATCCCTGGTTTATATTTCAATTCCTACATTGTTTTACATTCCGTTTAATTCCTTTTACATCCCCCCGTCTTAATTCTTGGCAGATTTTTATTTCCCTTTCCTAGCGCCTGCTGCTTTCACCACTGCAAAATTTCATCTTGTCTCCCTTCCTCACTACCTCACGTTCTCTCGGTGAATTTTGCCTTTGATAATTTTTAATTGTTGGCTATACACAAATGACTTAAAAACCTTTGTCTCCAATTCCTGTCTTTCTAATTATACACTGAAATCACATCTCTGAAGCTATGTTTTCAAAGATAGTATTCAGAGAAGCAGTCATTTTCCAGGGCTCTGTATCTGCTCTCTGACTCTGTCCATCTCTGATTCCTATGGCAACAGAAGTGCCAACAATAAGAGAGAAGTAGAATTTTATTATTTTAAAGTCTTTGTTTTACACATGAAGCCATGTAATACTACTTTATAGTAGACTGTGACAAAGTGAAATGCTTAGGTTATAAGCCTTACAACTGCAAGGATGCTGCAAAATAGCATGCCTTCAAATGGACTGCACAGAAACTTGCAGCAGCCTGAATATACCGGACCAGTTGGTTTAAGCAAGAGGCTTTTGATGTTGGGGAACTAGGTTTACCTGACTCTGCAATAAAATAAAAATGAATACTCATACTAAGAATAATACAATGGTCCCACTCCACTGCCATCTTCCCACTCTGGGACTAGGCCTCTTGAAGAGCTCTCAACTTGCCTATTAAATTAGTCACAAACCACCCACTTCTTTGCCCTCTTCTTCCATTGGCATAAATATGGGAACAGGCTCCTCATGGGCTCCCATTTATCCTGCCTAGCTAGTCAGAACTTGCCTACTTTGTGGCCATCCTCCCCATTCAGGACTAGGCCCAGAACCAGCTGCTCACAGATTTGGGAACACCCTGCCAAGCAAGTCAGATACTGGCCCATTCGATTACCATCTTCTGGATCAAGGCATAGGGCAGGGAAGCAAGGCCTGGAAGGTTCTGCTGCAGCACCTGACTATCCTGGTGAGCTAGCTAGAACCAGTCCACACCTCTACCATCTCCACGATCACAGTCTGAGCTGTGATTGCTCACTTCACACACCTGACTAGATTGGAACCGTCGTATTCCTCCAATACAAACTCAAAAGTGAGAACCTGAAGCACAGACTAAATATCCAGTCATACCTGATCAATAAACAGCCAAGCTACAACAACAATAAAAATAGAATCAAATTTCAACTCAACAAAGGGAAGCCATCATTTCATATCAGACACACAATCAACAAAAGAATCCCATATCCAGATCATAGCACAAAAACAAAAATAATATAAAAACCAAGATAATATGTTCCCACCAAATCCCATCACTCATGTTGACATGTTCTCCAATGAGAACTACCCAAAGGAAACTTAGGACACAGAACTTAAAAGAACAATCGTAAACATGATCAAAGAATTCAAGTATTTTAAAGAACAAAAATAACTTAGCTGGGTTTGGTAGTGCACGGCTTTAATCCCAGCACTTGGGAATGAGAGACAGGCAGATCTCTGTGAGTTCAAAGCCAACCTCTTCTCCATAGTGAGTTCCAGGCCATCTGGGGGTACCCCGAGACCCTGTTTTAAAAGACCTCCCCTCGCCACACACAGATCAAAGAACTCAAAGAGGTTAAGAATAAACTCCTGACTGAAACCTGAGAAAGTTCAAGCAAACGACTGAATGAAATGGCAAAGACAATTCAGGATTTGGAAACTGAATAGAAATATTTCTATCATAAGATAGAAATATTGAAGAAAACTCAAGCTGCAATGATGATGAAATTGAAAAGCACTGTGAGCCAATGTTAAAGGATAGGAGACAGACTCACCATCAGGTTGAATGAAATGGAAAACAGACTATCAAGATTTTATCAAGATAAAGTTAGAGAATTGTGTTTCTCAAGCAAAGAACATTAAAACAATTTAAAAACACCAGAATAGAATGTGCAGGAGGTGCAGGACACCATCAAAAGACCAAAGCTATGACTTATGGGCATAGATGAAGGAGAAGAATCTCAGGTCAATGGCATTACCCAGATTCTCAACAGGATTTTAAAGGAAAATTGCCAATATTAAAGAAAGACATACCTATACAGATACAAGAATCACAAAGAACACCAATTAGCCAGGATGAAAAAAGAAAATCCCTACAACATACCATAGTAAAACCGCAAAATATACAGAACCAAGAGAGAGCACTGAAAGCTTCAGGAGAAAAGCAACAAGTTACATAAAAAGGAAAATGCACCAGAATAGCCTCCAGATTTTCAGTGGAAACTAAATGTCAGAAGAGCCAGGAGCATTGAATTCAAAGTTCTAGATGACCATAGATGCCAAACCAGACTGTTCTACTCAGTAATATTCTGTATCATTGACAAAGGAGAAAGTAAATCTTCCATGACACAAACAGGCCAAAGCAATTCATGTTCACCAAACCAGCCTGACAGGGGCTTGTCAGAACTTGACAGGAAGACTCTGTTGCTGAGAACAGGACATTCTTTGGACACGTGACTTGGAACAATGCAGCAGGAACTGGCCTGGAAGCCTCCTCCCTGAAGACTAGCTCCGTGGTATCAGAAAATACTAGGCGAGCTGCCAAGAGAGAAAATAAATCAGTGATCCTACCAAACTACAAACCCTACAAAAATAACAATGACCAGCCCAGCAAATAAACTCTGTTGATACAGTCACAATCCTTTTGTCTTGGAGATAATCAGCTGTCAAATTGGGTATTTGGCCGGCTCAGTGGGAGGGATCTCATAGGTAGTACTATAGACATAGCCAAGTACACAGGGCTGGAGATGGCCTAGACCCTAGAGAAAAAAAAAATACTTTTGTCACATCCTTAGACCATTGTAATGTCTCACTATATTCTAAATATATATCATATTTATAGACAAGTGTACTTCTAAGCACTCACCAGAAAGGCTCCCTTTGGCAACAAATGAAAATTTATGAACTTTTGCAACTGGTAAAATGCATAGAATAAGTGTCTGTGTGGTGCCCAGCTCTGAGTGACATCTACAATGTAAACTCTACATCTAAAGCTCAAGGATCCTCACAGAAAAGGGGACAGAAAGAATGTAAGGGCCAGAGGGAGAAGACATGTGCTGCTAGTTAATGCATTCCAGACAGGATAGGGACAGGCAACCAGCAGCACCACTGCATGGACTCAGTGAGAAGGACGTAAGTGCTGAGAAGACTATACTCACCTATGAAGTTCACAGATTTTTTTTTTTAAAGAATAAATACAAATGGTAACAGCAGTCACTATGAATTTTGGGGTATGTATCTGTGAACTGCTCAAGACTAATGAAAACTTTTGATTTTCTTCTTTTTTCCCTTCCTTTTCTTATATTCGTTTACATGGGTATATGTGTGTGTGTGTGTGTGTGTTGCATGTGTACATGTGCATGCCATGGCACACATAAGAGGTCGGTAAACAACTTGCAGGAGAAAGTTCTCTCAAGTCATCAGCCTGGGCTGCAAGCATTTTACCCACTGAGCTATGTCACTGGCCTTCTTCCCTTTTTGAGATGGGGTGTGGAAATAACTTTTACAATATGGACATACACTAAACAAATGACTTTTACCTAACATTGCAAACAAGAAGCTATTGTTACCTTAGCTGGTTTATAATGTAGACAAACTCACTGAGCTGTGATTCAATTGTGGTGTTGGCTACTAGGGGTCAAAAAAAGCAAAATTCTGGTAAGACAGGAGTCTCACTGATCTTATTTCCCCATTTCATGCTGGATATACTGTTTCAATAAAAGAGATAAATAGCCCTTTGTTTAAGAGCACATCCAAAAGAATTATGAAGAAATGGGTTCTCAGTGATTTGAATCCACTCTTGGCTTAAACTGGATCCTAAGAGGCAGGCTGTTTTCATTCAGGAATAATTGTCACGTGGCCCCATGTAGTAAATGCCACATGGGGTATTGGTTTGTTGACTAGGCTAGCCTCAAACCTTGACTAAAGTAATTTTCCTGTTTCCAAATCCCCAGAAACTAGTGCTAGGGGGCACTACCGCTGTGTCCAGCTGTCAGGCTAAATTTTAAAAGTAGAACTTTGTCCCGTTTCTTAAGCTAACTTAATTTTTTTGGTAAGATATGTCATTATTTCTTGCTCTCTTTTTGTAACCTGTACAGATATTTGCTGTTCATAATTTTCATTCTATATACACATCAAACTAAATTTATGGTTAAATTATTTCGTAGCTTCATAAAAGTTGATATTTCTCAGAGCTGGAGAGATGGCTCAATAGTAGAGAGCACTGGCTGCTCTGGCAGAGGACCCCGATTTGGTTCCCAACACCCACATGGCAGCTAACAATTGTCCATAACTCTAGTTTCAGAGGATCTGACACCCTCTTCTGAGCACTGTGGACATTGCATGACATGGTTGCATTTACATACAGGCAGGCAGTATACTCATACACATAAAATAAAAATAAAAATTTGTTTTTGGTCTTTTTGAGATAGGGTTTCCCTGTAGCTCTGGCTGT
Organism: Rhizomys pruinosus; assembly: GCA_009823505.1. Classification (NCBI taxonomy): domain Eukaryota; kingdom Metazoa; phylum Chordata; class Mammalia; order Rodentia; family Spalacidae; genus Rhizomys; species Rhizomys pruinosus. The sequence continues at coordinate 4,913,607 of VZQC01004283.1, read as the reverse complement.
CCTGGAATTCACTCTGTACACAAGGCTGGCCTTTAACTCATAGAGATCTGCCTGCCTCTGCCTCCCAAGTAAGTCAATATTTCTCTTGCCTCTTCATCTTCTTCCTTCCCTTCCCTTCCTTTCCCTTCCCTTCCCTTTCTTCCCCTACCCTCCTCTTTCTTTTTTTTTCTTTCTTTCTTTCTTTCTTTCTTTCTTTCTTCCTTCCTTCCTTCCTTCCTTTCTTTCTTTCCTTCTTTCTTTCTTCCTTTCTTCCTTCCTTCCCCTCCCCTCCTCTTCCTTCCTTCCTTCTTTTCTTTCTTCCTTCCTCCCTTCCTTCCTTCCTTCCTTCCCTTCTTCCTTTCTTCCTTCCTTCCTTCCCTTCCCCTCCTCTTCCTTCCTTCCTTCCTTCCTTCCTTCCTTCCTTTCTCTCTTTCTTTCTTTCTTTCTTTCTTTCTTTCTTTCTTTCTTTCTTTCTTTCTTTCTTTCTTTCTTTCTTATTTCATTCCTTTTCTTTATTTTCTGTCTGTCCAGCTTGCTGTGGTTTATTGAGGCATGGTCTTGTGTAGCCCACGATGGCCTTGAACTCCTTAGTTTGACAAGGCTCTGTTTGAACTCCTTAGTCTCCTGCCTCCACCTCACAAGTGTTAAGATCACAGGCATGTACCACCATGCCTGGCTAACTTTTCTTCTTTGTGTATTTGCATATGTGTATGTGTGTATTTCCGGGCATATGGGTGTATGTGTGTGCATATGTGTGTACCTGTGTATTGCATGCATGTGCAGGTGCACTTTGTATGTGCCGTGTAGGTACAAGGTGTGCACATGCATGTGGAGGTGAGAGCTTAACCTCAGATATTATTCCTCAGCAAACCATCTGCCATTTTTTAAAGAACCCGAACAAGTTCTCTCACTGGACTGGCACTTGCCAAGCAGGCTAGTCTAGGCTAGCTGGCCAGGGAGCCCTAGGTGTCTTTCTGCATCTTTCTCTCCAGTACTGGAATTACAAGTGTTTGTCACCATGCCTGGCTTTTGTTATTGATGTTTTGCATATTTAATACATTATTTCTCAGTTTAATTTAGACACATTCCCCTTTCCATGCCCTCCACCCCACCCCTGTTCCAGCATTCAGCCATACATGTCTTGCATCTTTCTTTCAGTCTTTTTTCACATTTTCCTCCTTAATTTTATATTATTTTAAAATATGCATACATATCCTCCACCCATATACCAATATTACAAAATCTGAACATAAGTGGTAGATTAATTCTCAAGCCCATTAAGAAATTCACCTATTAACCATACTGCAGCTTTCATATAAGAAAGAAAATATAACATAGATGATGTTCAGTTTGCTTTGCAACTAGGGATTTTGTGCTAGCATCCACAAATGAGGGACACCTTATGCCATTTGTTTTCCTGGGACTGTGTTACTTCACTTAGCATAATGTCTTCTAGTTCCATCCATTTACCTGCAAAGTTCATGATGTCATCTTTCTTTATTGCTGCATAGAACTCCATTGTATAGATGTACTACATTTTCTGTATCCACTCGTTGGTTGAGGGGTACTTGGGTTGCTTCCAGATTTTTGCTATTGTGAAGAGAGCTGCAATAAACATAGATGTGCATGTGTTTTTGTGATAGGATGAGTCTTGTGGGTATATGCCCAGGAGGGGTATGACTGGGTCAGGTGGTAGGCTCACTTTCAGTCTTTTAAGAATTCTCCACACTGCTTTCCATAGTGGTTGCATGAGTTTGCATTCCCACCAGCAGTGAATGAGTGTTCCCCTTTCTCCACAATCTCTCCAGCATTTGGTGTCATTTGTTTTCCTAATCTTGGCCATTCTTACCAGGGTAAGGTGAAATCTTAAGCTGATCTTAGTTTGCATCTCCTTAATTATTAGTGATGTTGCGGCACCTAGAAGGTAAGTTTCATTAGGACTCATTATAAATAGTTGTTACAAGTAGGATCCACAGAGGGGTTTGATGTTTGCAGCAATCCGAGGCCTTTCTTCCTTTCAATGTTCAGACGGGCCAACCTTTCCACTAGCACTTTCTGGAACATCCTATTCAATGCAAAGCTGTATCTTTTCTTTCTCAGCCATTAAGTTGGTGACATTTTGACCAGTTGGAACATAAAAATCTTTCCCCATAGTTAGTTTTAAGATTTGAATTGCAAGGTTTTTGACAAAAAGGTTTCATATCTATCTGTATCCCCCTTTTTAATTTTAGGTTCTTGTTTTTTGACCCATGAGTCTCAAAAAGGCAGTTGTATTATACATACCTATAGGGTGGAATCAAGACCCAGATTTCATCAAATTCACCCATGCTGTTTTGGGTGACTGTATGTGATTAACTTGGGAAGCAAACCTAATTTTTAAGTTAAATCATCCTGTAGGTGAAAGAGAATGCTGCAAGGTGATACTGTACAACAGAAAAATTACAGAGAACATTTATATGTGCCAATCCCAAAGCCATTGCTACACAGATTTTAAGTAAAACAAATGTGGATGACAGCAATTTATATCTCCAATTAACTCAGATGCATTACCATTTTTAACAGAGCCTTTAAACCAATGTTGTTTAATATATGCATATTTACTTTTATTAAGTCCTAAACCACCATGTAAGAGTCTGAGCAAAAGGACTGCATCAAAGAACTGACTGAAACAGTGAACTTCTGCTCAAAATAGTCAACTTCCTCATGGAGAATATTGAGAAAGACTAAGAGATGAAAAGCATGTTTGGCAGAATGCATGAGCTCTGGCGGGGTGGGGGAATGAGCAAGAACGCAGGTCCAGATTTGTTAAAAAAAATAAATTTATGTGAAAAAAATTAAAAAAAAACAAAAACAAACAAACAAACAAACAAACAAAAACTCTGAGCAAAACTGGATACTTGTTGAACTCACATCAATTAAACATGCATTAATTGAATATAAACCTGTGTCCTTCTCCCATCCCTTCCACCCTTCCCGATTCACCATTTCAGTCAGTTTTCTGATGCAGTCTTTCTGTTGTTGTTCTTTTAATATACTAAAGTCTCCTTACACTATGCACTTAAGCAAAATATATTAATACAAGAGCTCTGACATCAGCAATGGATTATTCTACCAAGGAGATGTTGGCCAGGGGATCCAAGCCCCCACAAAAGGTAAAGGCTCCTTGCCTCTAAACTGGGATACCTGCAAGAAGAGAGGCGATAAAGCCCTGCTGTTGAAG
>VZQC01004283.1:4862682-4910253 GCA_009823505.1 Rhizomys pruinosus | reverse complement strand
AGATGTTATAAGCCACAGTAAGACCCTGTCATATTTAACAGGGGGGAAAATTGTAATTCATGGATTAACATATCCAAACATGTGTCTATGCTAAAGTAACCTACCATAACTATTAGTGCTGCTTAAATACCTATATATCTAATTGCTTGTGCTTCATTAGTAGGATCGAAAGGTTATTCCTGGACAAACTGTCAGCCCATGAAAGGAAACAGCCAGAATTGACCAGAGTCCAAGACAACAGCTCCAGAGAAAGTAGACTGTTTTGCTTCTCATCCACCTGTGCCCCTTTTCTAAGCCTAGGGAACAATCTGTGGAAGAGGGGGCATGGTAGAATGTAAGGGCTGCGATTGGGGTGAATGGTGAAACTACAGCAATATAGTCTGGACACTCATTTGATCAACTTGATTGAACATACAAGCCCCCCATGCTGGATGGTGGGACCCATGGGCTGTGTGGGTTTGGGCACAACTGTTTGCAAATTGGTTTTACATGAAGGATGCTTGTACTCATAAATTATTACTTAATGTTAAAAAATGAAAAAAAACTGAGAGAAAGATGCAGGACAGTTATGGCAGAATGCATGATCTGGGATGGGGTGGAATGGGGTGGGGGTAAGGGAAAGGTAAATATGCCTGAACTGAATTGGAAAATGATGTATGAAATACACAAAACATCAATAAAAAATGAAAATTAAAAAAATAAATAAAATAATAAACAAAATGTTTAAAAACTATTAAAAAAAAAAAAAGAAAAGCCAAAAGGAGCCAGGGGCTCCTGCCCCTGAAAAAAGAAAACCTGAGTGACCCTTGAGGTCCAGATCCTCAACTGACCTTGAGAAAACAAAGACTTTGGTTAATTTGGGCTAATTGTGTGGCATTCAACATCCAAAAGGAAAGTATAACCAGAAAAAATAAATAAATAGTAAGTCCTGAGAAAATGTACTTCAGGTATAAAACTTGAGATATTAATAAAAAGACAAAAGTAAAACAAAACAAAATACCCCCCCAAAAAAACAGCACTATTGTTTTGCCTGTCTTACTGGCAAGTGCAGTTACCCTGTGGCTGCCACTGCTTTTGCCATCCTTCAAAGACATGAGACACAGCTTTTCAACCTTCCAATATGGACTGAAGACTCATATCTCTCTCCAAGAACCCTCCAAACCTTCAGCGCCAGATGGGGACTCCTGAGACATCCAGCTTGTGGACTGAGCTACTACTTGGGTTTCAGCCTCTTCAGCGTACAGACTGCCATTGTTGGACTACCCAGGCTATATCATGGAGACCAGAACAGGAAGATCAAGACAGGACATGGTGCTTACTGGACCTCATTTGGTGACCATGGGAAGGGAAAACCCCAGTGTGGAACACAAGGACAGAACTGATGGTGGTTTGGGCTTGCCAAGGAGGAGCCTTCAAACATGACATCTTTCAGCCTAATAAGGAAAAAAAATTCATAAGCTGAAGATGCTAAAACCTATGATATATGTGGCATGCATATGTGCATATTTTGGAGTGATGCATATTGGAAGGAATAACAACAACAACAACAGAAAGACAGAGTCAAAGAACTGACTGACATGGTGAACTTCTGTTCAAAACAGTAAACTTCTGCATCAAGAATTTTCAGAGAGACTGAGAAAAAGATGAAAAACATGTTTATTGGAATGTTTGAGCTCTGGTAGGGTGGGGGGGCAGGGAGGCGAGCATGGGTCTAGATTTGATTTTTAATTTTGTATGAAATGGACAGAGCTTCAATAAAAAATTGGCTTTGGGGCTGGAGAGATGGCCTAGCGGTTAAGAGCACCGACTGCTCTTACAGAGGACCGGGGTTCCATCCCCAGCACCCACATGGCAGCTGAGAACCGTCTGAAACTCCAATTCCAGGAGAACTCCAGCTCCAGGGGTATCCGACACCCTCTTCTGACCTCTGCAGCATTGCACGACACAGGTGCACAAACTTGCATGCAGACAGTACATTCACACACATACAGAAATAAATAAAATTAATAAAAAAAAATTTTAAACATTAAAAAAAATTGGCTTTGAAAAAAAAAGAAAGTCTTTTCCTATGCCTATGTTTTGTAGTTTACTGCCAAGATTTTCTTCTATCATTTTCAGAGTTTCTGGTTTCACACTGAGGTCTTTGATCCATTTGTAGTTGACTTTTGTGCATGGTGAAAGGTAGGGGTTCAGCTTCATCTTTCTACAAGTGTTGATCCAGTTTTGCCAGCACCATTTGCTGAAGATGCTGTCTTTCCTCCTTTGGGTCTTCTTGACCCCCTTGTCAAATATGAGGTGTCTTTTTTACATGGATTATGGGGTGAAACTCAGGTCCTCGTGCTTAAATGATAAGTCCTTCATCAACTGCGTTATCTTTAAGGACCTATTTTTTAATTTTGATTTCATCATTACTGTGTATGTGCAGGGGCACACATGTAGAGGTCAGAGGATATCTATGGAAACTGTTCTCTCCCTCCACCTTTATGCAGATTACAGGGATAGATCTTGGGATCCTTGGAGAACTCGGGTCACCAGGGAGCACTTTACCTGCTTTGCTCTCTTGAAAGTACTATTTTTTCTTTACTCGTTATTGACAGTGATGGCTTAAGAAAGAAGAAGCAAGGAAGAAACAAGGTTGGCTATTTCAAAACTTCAAGAGCAATTTCTTCAAGAATTTCACTGCACAAATATTCAAGGCTCTCCACCAGAAATGTTTTCCTTTACTCACAGCTCTTGTGTTTAAAGTTTTAGTTATTCTGTATCTGAACTTGTTATTTCTGTGTCTGACACAGTATTTCCAGGTATCAGGGCAAAGAATAAACAATTCTGCACATTATTCATACTGTTGACTTGTTTTTTCTTTTACCATGAATCAACTTTTCCTATATCTCTCTAGGCAAAATAAATATTGCAAAAATATTTTGAGAACTCTAAATATATGAAACTTCTGGACTATTACAGAAATAAAATATGCTGGAGGAGAAATCACAAGACACAGTGCATGGGCCTTTTTGGAGTGGTACTATCTTAGATTTTCCAAGTTGTAAATTGTTTTTATGTGTTCACATAGTATGTTTAACAAAAATGTTTTCCTCTGAAATTAGTTTGTTCAAATATCTGGTCCAAGAGGATTATGCATAGATTCTTGAGTGTATCAGCAATTTTATTCTTCCCAATCCATCTGACTTTTCTCAGCAAAGGTCACAGCGGCTTCTGTGACTGATATACTGAAGTTACCCTGGGAATGCCCATCACACAGCTGTCACCACCATCTGGAGAACTTCAGTATCTCTGTGAAATAGTTTTCTCTCGCCTGTGCAGCATGATCCCTCCAGTGGTTAGAGATGGGGAATTTAGAGTGGTGAACTTCTCTTTCCCCCATCATCATTCTATCCTGCTCTAGGACCTAGAGCTATGGCTCACTCCCATAGTTCCCTTTAAAGATTGGTGATCCAATCATCTGACAAAGTTGGTGCTCCCTTCTCTTTATGCAAGCACCTTCACCTGATGTATGTCTATTCTTTGTGAATGTACATTTTACATTTCTTTAAATATTGTCAAAATATTCTTCATAAACAATAGCCACAGTTGATATTGTTCGGAGCCATGTCTTGAAGTAAAGCTGTGTGTTTCATAAGTATTAGGTTATTTTAGGATGTATGTTCTATGCTTTTCTTCTCTCTTGAGTTCCCTCCTACACTAAATTGGAGCAATTAATCAAAAACTTTGACCACAAAGACTTTTGTTCAAATACTCAAAATCTAGGCGTAGGAATGTTCTAGTATTCCTGGAGTAAAGGGAAGTGTGAAGTCATTTTGGTAATATATCTTTGCCTGATTTCACCTGGTATTTATGGGCTTTGAATAGGATGCTACTTGGTCCTTAGGTTTTCTGGAAATCAGATCTTAGCTAGGCATGGAAAAACCTCAGTTTTCATATACATAAACTGCGGAGTGACTGAAATAAATTCAAATCAAACCTATCACAATGCAATTTCAGAAAATGAGCTTTAAAAAAAGAAAGAAAGTATTATGGAAAACATGTCTCAAAAATTGTGAATTTTAATACAAATTTCTCATTTTACAAAATCAAAATCTAAGTAGAAACTTTACCATACCTCGAATATGTCAAATGTTAAATGAGAACTAATTTGAAGCTAGTATAAGATGGCAAAGAAAAACCAAGTAATTTCATGAAAAGTTATAGTGAGTATTTAAAGAGATATCTTACTTAAATTAAAGGATATATTTGGAATCTCCAAATGAATGAATTGGGTTTCATAAGTAATGTGGCTGGCATTATGATGGCATACGTGCAATGGTTTTTCTGAAATGGTTAAGGAAAACCAAGCAACTTGTAACATGCCATTGACTGAGGACCCTGAACAACATTTATTTGAGATGGAAATCTTCACTTCCCTCTAGCAGATATGACAGGTAAGCAAAAACATAGGTGGACATGGATAGCCATGCTAGAACTGAAGTCTCACAATTCTAATAGAACAAGCCCAGTTGTGTTTAACAAAGGAACTCATTCCTGTAACTTGAAACAACAGTGGCTACTTGGAGACATTTTGATGGTGGGTTTTGAGTACTAATTTGTTTTAAATGCCTACCTGCTACAATTGTAACTGTTTCCTCCAAAACTATGGTTGAGTTTGTCATTTTAATAATGGAAAGACCTGGAATCTTTGAAAGGTGGTTAGGTTGCAAGGGTCCTGCCACCATTAATGGGTTGACTCTGTTATGGAGCCAATATGTTATCCATCATAGCGATGGGTTCCTAAGAAGAGGCTCATTCTGAGCACTCCTTTCCTTGCTCGTTCTTACTCATGCTTTCTTCTCCTCCTGTTGCATGCTGCCACATCATAACTCAGCAAGAAGACCCTTACCACAGGCTGATGTTGTGCCTTTTGAATTTCTAGTCTCCAGAACCATAAAACAAATTAATTTCAATCATTTATAAATTACAGGGTCTGTGATTTTCTTTCATAGTGATAGCAAATAAATTAAGACACTACTCTCCCTTTTTTAACTATCCAAATTAAACTGGGGAAAATAAACATTTTTTTGTGTGTGAGAATACTTACCTCTACTGCTCAGACCTTCAGGGCCACAAAATATCCAGTTCTCTTTGGTAGTTTCACTAATCTCCTTCAGCATGTTTTGTTATTGTTAGAGAAGAGGGAAGCTCAGTGAAAGTGCAAAGAATAACTTTTAAAAGTTTAAATGCCATCAAGACCACACATTCAAAGAGCAGGTGGGATAAAACTACGGAATGTCATAAACCCAGAGTCAAATGGACAAGGAATGTTCTTATAAAGCTATCCAACTTAAAAATATCCAAAGCATTGGAGGTGGGCCAGTGGCTTAGTGGTTAAGAGCACTGGCTGTTCTTGCAGAGAATCCAGGTTCAGTTTCTAGCACTCATATGGCAGCTAACAGCCATGCGTAATTCCACTTCCAGGGGACTCGATGGCTTCTTTTGGCCTCTATGAGCATTGTACTCAAAAATCATACTTTAGCAGGCAAGGGAGATGACATGATCTCAAAGCTGGTTTTCTTAGGTTGAGGCTTGTGGTGGTTTAACTAAGAATGTCCCCATAGGCTGCAAGTACTTGGACATTTTGTCCCCGGTTGGTGACACTGTTTTTGGAAGGTTTCAGGAGGTTTGGCCTTACTGCAGGAAGCATGTCAAGGGGCGGGGTGGGGTGGTTGAGAGGTCTAAAGCCTTGCCAAATTTCCCATCTCTCTCTGCTACTTGAAGATTTCCCCTCTCTCTCTGCTTCCTGTACCTACCTGAAGATGTGATTCTCAGTTTCTGATCTGGCCACCTCCTGCTGCCGTGCCTTTCAGCCATTATGGACTCTAAGCCTCTTAACTGTAAGCTCCACAAAACTCTTCCATCTAAATTGCCTCAGCCATGATGTTTTATAACAGCAACAGATGTGTAACCAGCTTTGAGATCATGTCACCTCCCTTGCCTGCTAAAAGTATGGTTTTGGGTGCAATGCTCACAGAGGCCAAAAGAAGGCATCAGATCCCCTGGAAGTGGAATTACACATGGTTGTTAGTTGCCACATGAGTGCTGGGAACTGGACCCAGATTCTCTGCAAGAACAGCCAGTGCTCCTAGCCAGGCTTAAACACTGCATTTGAGGCATGAGATTTCCCACAAAGAAGGAAATTCCATTCATAATTTGTGGTTCTTGTGTTCATTTTGTTTCAAATATAAGTCTCAAGCATTGGATTTCAGACCTTTACACAGATCTCTTATTGATCCTATATTTGTATCTGAAAATATATGTGAGGTAATTTTTTTTTTTGGTATTTTTGAGAAAGGGTCTCCCTTTTAGTCCCAGCTGGCCCGGAACTCGCTTTGTAGACCAGGCTGGCCTTGAACTCACAGAGATGAACTCACAGAGAACCTTCTGCTTCTGCATCCCAAGTGCCGGGATTAAAGGCATGTGCCACCATGCCAGGCATGTGAGGTAGTTTTTACAATGTTTCCTAAAAAGGCCATTAGGCTGGGATTATACCTCAGTGTTATAGTGCTTAACCTAACATGCAAGACCCTGGGTTCCATGCCCAGAACAGCTAGAAAAATAAATAAAATCTATGTATCTGACTCTTGTTATCAGATGTTGAGGTCTACAAAGTTGTATAATACTTTAAATTTTCTAAGTGAGTATGCTTAATAATCCATTTCTTTAACTATTTCAAAAGAATCTTCAGTGTCTTGCCAAGACTCTGACTTACTGGTATTTCCAATACTTGACAGATTCAGAAAGTTCATAGAGCCTGATTCCTAGTCAGGACTGAATGATCAAATATTCTTCAACATATCTACACCCAAACTCATTATCCAGGATACAACTGAGTCTTCCTTCTCTATTGTTAGCAATGGCGCATCTTAAATAGTCATTCATACAGACATTGTGATGACTTGTAATTTCAAGATTCTTCCTCTCTGTCTCTCTCACTCCCCCTTTCTCCCCCTCTCTTGGTCTTAATCTTTGTCTTTTTCTCTCTCCTTCTTTCCTGATACATTCTACTACTTGTATGCAGTACTCAGATAATAGTACTTTATTTTCTTCATAAGTATTGGTACATTGTTACCATTTCCAATGACCTTATCTGCTCCAAAAAGAAAGGACAACATTGCATAAGGGAACTATATAAGGAAATGAAAGCGAAAGGAGATAAAATAGGAAGCCAGCTGCCAGGAAGCCAGAGAATATAGCCTTTAGTTTCTCAGAGTTCCCTCCAGATCTAAATTTTGTTGGAGTTGTATGTGAGTGTGGATGTGAAGTGTGTGTGTGTGCCTGCACATGCACAAGTAGAGGTCAGGGGAAATGTCAGGAGGTGCCTTCCTTTGTTGTTCTCTGATTTTTACCATTTAGGCAGAGCTTCTCACTGAACCTGGAACTTTTTTTCAGCAAGACTGGGGACCACCAAACCCAAGCAGTCTTCCTGTCTCCTGTCTGGCAAGCCCACCCCTAATAGTGCTGTGCTTTGGTCAGGATCAAAACTCAAGTCTCATGCATGCACAGCAAGAACTCTTATCCACTGAACCATCTCCCTAGTCCATTGTTAGGATTTTTGTGGGTCCTTGGATAATCTTTAGAAAATAAATGCAGAGGAATTTGTTTCTTGCATTTCAGGTCAGATAACCATGCCAGTTAAAAGAACATAAACATCACAATATCAAAAGAAGAAAAGATAATTAAGACATTTATGGCTTAATGTGCTTTTAAAATGAAGTTCTGTAATGAATGATGACATTGTCTTTTCTATACTCTTGATTTGTTTTTCAATTTAAAAAAACAAGTTAAAATTTAAATATCGTTATTCAGATTTAGTAAAGCATTCCTTGAGAACAAAATAAGCACTTACCAAAGAAATATATTTTCAGTCCACATTTTTGTTTTAAGTTTTGAATATTAGTAAAACCACAAAGTAGTTACATACAGTGTTAGAACTGAAATATAAACCAAGTTCTGGTTCATCTTTGCAGTATGCTGATATTATGATCCACTGTTTAAATAAAGAACATGCATTACTACAGAGAAGTGCACTCAAAGCAAACTCAAAAGTAATTAGATGTAGCTGGATCTAGGTGCGTGTGTGTGCGTGTGTGTGTGTGTGTGTGTGTGTGCACGCGTGGGCGTATGCATGTGTGTATGTGTGTTTGTGTGTGTGTCTGTCTGTTTATGGAGCAGTACTCTACACAAAGAATTTTCCAAAGTAACTCCCATATAGAATATAATTTTTACTAAATGATAAGTAATTTTAAAGTGTTAATTTGAAGTTAATTTGAATTATTAAAAATGCAGTAATTATCACAAGAATTCCTATACTATGGAACAGAAAAAATTCAAACCGGCATATGTTGCCATTGACTTTGCTAAGAGGTGCTGGTGTCCAGTGCTAATAAAAATTTGGTTGTTGGGCTGGAGAGATAGCCTAGCGGTTAAAAGCACCGACTGCTCTTGCAGAGGACCCGGGTTCAATCCCCGCACCCACATGGTGGCTAAGAACCGTCTGTAACTCCAATTCCAGGAGAACTCCAGTTTCAGGGGAATCCAAGACCCTCTTCTGACCTCCACAGCATTGCACAACACAGGTGCACAAACTACAAGCAGCCAGTCCATTCATACACATACAAAAACTTTTAAAAAATTTAAAAAAAGTTGATTGTCTTCAGTGGGTTTTACCGTTGTCTTGGTACAGTGCACTTCACCTTAGCTTTGCCCTTGTTTTCCACAGCCTGAGGCCTATACTCTATAACCAAGACCATGAATGTGAAAAGCTCCAGCACCAGGTCTCAACAGTTCTGTCTGTTAATGGTCACAGAAATTTTTATCATTGGCAGGAATTGCCATAAGTACACAGCAGCTACTTTTCATAGCAGTTTAGCACATCAAGTGATTTGGGTTTGTTTTCCCACTCTTTGCTCTCTAAACATTAAAAGCTTTTCTTGGGGGGCTGGATAGATGGCTCAGTGGTTAAGAACATTGACTGCTCTTCCAGAAGACCTGAGTTTGATTCCTAGCACCCACATGTGGATAACAAACATCCATAACTCCAGTTCCAGGGGATCCGATGCCCTCTTCTGATCTCCAGGACCATTCCAAAACACAGGTGCATTTATAGACACAGGCAATACACTTATACACACATTTTTTTAAAAAACCTTTTCTTTATAAATCTCTGAGACATTCCTTCTTCACTGCATAATAGCAAATATTTGTCTGTGGTATGGCCTACTTACATAATGTTTGGGATTCCTTTGCAATTTGGTAGTATAAATCACCAAACATTTTCTTTCTTTTTCTCTTTTTGTTTTTCTTTCTTTATTTTTTAATTACTTTATTTTTTTTTCATTTTTTAACAATAAGTAATAATTTATGAGTACAAGCATCCTTCATGTAAAACCAATTTGCAAACAGTTGTGCCCAAACCCACACAGCCCATGGGTCCCAACATCCAGCTGGGGGGACTTGTATGTTCAATCGAGTTGATCAAGTAAGTGTCCAGACTATATTGCTGTAGTTTCACCATTCACCCCAATCACAGCCCTTACATTCTACTACACCCCCTCTTCCACAGATTGTTCCCCAGGCTTAGAAAAGGGGCACAGGTGTACAAGAAGCAAAACAGTCTACTTTCTCTGGACCTGTTGTTTTGGACTCTGGTCAATTCTGGCTTTTTCCTTTCATGGGCTGACAGTTTGTCCAGGAATAACCTTTCAATCCTACTAATGAAGCACAAGCAATTAGATATATAGGTATTTAAACAGTACTAATTGTTATGGTAGGTTACTTTGGTATAGACACAGATGTTTGGATGGTATGTTAATCCATGAATTACATTTTCTTCTGTTAAGTATGACAGGGTCTTCGTGTGGCTTATAACATCTCCTAACCATTAGAGGATGTAAGCTTGTGGCATCAGCCGTGGGTTATTCCTCCAAGGAGAGAGCTAATAGCCAATTAGATTTGGGATATACAGACATATGGCTGCCACTGCTGCACAGTATTTCCAGGCAGATGAGGTGTAGCTGGTGCTGACGGAGGAGTCTTGCTTGACTCAAGGAGACCTATATTTGCTTTATTGGTTTAGTGGCCTTTGGTAACACTCTCTGGCATTCCAGAGACCATCTGTATACTTGCAAGTGCGGTCTCCATACATCTTTCCCATGTTTATATCAGGTCTTCAACAGCAGGGCCTTATCGCCTCTCTTCCTGCAGATATCCCAGTTTGGAGGCAAGGAGCCTTTACCTTTTGTGGGGGCTTGGATCCCCTGGCCAACATCTCCTTGGTAGAATAATCCATTGCTGATATCAGAGATGTCCTGTATTAATATATTTTGCTTAAGTGCATAGCTTAAGGAGACTTTAGTATTATATTTGGATCTGAATATAGAATAATCCTTTTCACAGTTCCTATGTCTATTAGTCAATTAAAGAAGGCAGTTTTACCAGTTTTATAAGAGATTACCTCTATAATGGTTGGCTCCAATTTACAGTTAGAGGACAACCTCATCATCATCATATTTCTCCTTATTCTATGGGGTGGGGAGGTAAGAAAGTCTCTCATATTAAAACCTTGTGGCACCTAGAAGGTAAGTTTCATTAGGACTCATTATAAATAGCTGTCACAAGTAGGATCCACCAAGGGGTTTGATGTCTGTAGCAATCTGAGGCTTTTCTTCCTTTCAATGTTCAGATGGCCTGACCTTTCTGCTGGCACTTCCTGGTACATCTTACACAATGCAAAGCTGTATCTTTTCTTTCTCAGCCATTAAGATTGTGACATTTTGACCTGTTGGAACATTCAAATCTTTTCCTGTAGTTAATTTTAAGATTTGAATTGCAAGGTTTTTGACAAAAAGGTTTCATATCTATCTGTAGCCCCCTTTTTTATTTTAGGTTTTTGTTTTTTTGACCCATGAGTCTCAAAAAGGCAGTCGTATTACACATACTATAGGCTGGAATCAAGGCACAGACTTCATCAAATTCACCCATGCTCTTTTGGGTGACAGTATGTGGTTAACGTGGGAAGCAAACTTAATTTTTTAAGTTAAATCATCCTATAGTTAAAAGAGAATGCTACAAGGTGATACTTTACAACAGAAAAATTATAGAGAACATTTGTATGGGCCAATCCCAAAGTTATTGTTATACAGATTTTAAGTAAAACAAATGTGGACAACAACAATTTATATTTCCAATTAACTCAGGTGCATTACCATTTTTATCAGAACCTTTAAACCAATGTTGTTTAATATCCACATATTTACTTTTATTAAGTCCTAAAACACCATGTAACCTGTAGACAGAGTCTGGGCAAAATTGGATACTTGTTGATCTCATGTCAATCAAATATGTATTAATCAAATATACACCCATTTCCCTCTCCCGCCCCTCCTACCCTTCCCGATTCACCATTTTAGTCAGTTTTCTGATGCAGTCTTTCTGTTGTTGCTCTTTTATTATTTTTTATTTTTTATTATTATTTTTTTTTATTTATGTGTATGAATGTATTGTCTGCATGCAGGTCTGTGCACCCGTGTCCTGCAATGCCGCGGAGGTCAGAAGAGGGCATCGGATTCCCCTGGAACTGGAGTTCTCCTGGAATTGGAGTTACAGACGGTTCTCAGCCACCATGTGGATGCTGGGGATCGAACCCGGGTCCTCTGCAAGAGCAGTCGGTGCTCTTAACCACTAGGCCATCTCTCCAGCTCCGTGTTGTTGTTCTTTTAATATGCATCCCTCTCCACAAGAAATATTTATAACTGGGTTATTGGCGCTAGCATCCACATATGAGGGATACCATTCGTCGTTTGTTTTTCTGTGACTGTGTTGCTTCACTTAATGTAATGTCTTCTAGCTCCATCCATTTGTCTGCAAAGTTCATGATGTTGTCTTTCTTTACCACTGCATAGAACTCCATTGTGTATATGTACCACATTTTCTCTATCCACTCATCAGTTGAGGGGCATTTGGGGTTCCAGCTTTTTGCTATTGTGAACAGAGCTGCAATAAATATAGCTGTGCATGTATTTCTGCACATCTCAACATGAGTCTTGCCCAGGAGTGGTATGACTCCTGGGTCAAATGGTAAGCTCATTTTGAGTCTTCTAAGGGTTCTCCACACTGCTTTCCATAGTGGTTGAAAAAGTTTACATTCCCACCAGCAATGGATGAGTGTTCCCCTTTCCCCACAACCTCTCCAGCACTTGGTATCATTTGTTTTCTTGATCCTGGTCAGTCTTATGGGAGTGAGATGATATCTTAAAGTGGTCTTAATTTGCATTTCCCTAATTATTAGTGATGTTGAACAGTTTTTAAGATGTTTCTCAGCCATCTTTAATTCCTCCTCTGTGAAGTCTCTATTCAGTTCTTTGCTCCATCTTTTGAGTGATTCATTTGTTTTCTTTCTTCTTTGTTTTTTGAGTAGCTTGTATACCCTGGAAATTAATGCTTTGTCAAATGTATCTGCAGTAAAGGTTTCCTCCCACTCTGTGGGTTTTCACTTCACTTCCTTTATTGTTTCTTTTGATGTACAGAGCTTTTGAGTTTAATGAGTTCCCATTTTTCAACTGTCGATCTTATTTCTTGTGCAGCTGCTGTCTGATTTAGGAAGTCTTTTCCTACGCCTATGTCGTGTAGTCTGCTGCCAAGTTTCTCTTCTATCACCTCCAGAGTTTTGGGTTTCACGTTGATGTCTTTGATCCATCTGGAATTGACTTTTGTACAGGGTGAGAGGTTGGGGTTTAATTTCATTCTTCTACAGGTGGTGATCCAGTTTTGCCAGCACCACTTACTTAAGATGCTGTCTTTCCTCCGTTGTGTCTTCTTGGCCCCCTTGTCAAATATGAGGTGGCAGAAATTGTACATGCTCTTGGATCTTCAGTTTTATTCCATTGGTCAACTGGTCTGTTTTTGTGCCAGTACCAGGCTGTTTTTATGACTATAGCCCTGTAGTATAGTTTGATGTCTGGTAGAATGATCCCCCCTGTATTGCTCTTTTCGCTCAGGGTTGCTTTGGCTATTCGGGGTCTTTTGTTTTTCCAAATGAAATTGAGGACTTTTTTTCCATGCCCGTGAAGAAGCTCTTGGGGATTTTGATTGGGATTGCATTAAATCTGTACCCGACTTTGGGTAGGGTGGACATTTAATTATATTTATTTTCCCAATCCATGAACATGGGGGGTTTGTCCATCTTCTAATGTCTTCCTCAATTTCCTTCTTCAGGGGTTTAAAATTTTTGTTGAGGAGATGCTTGGTGTCTTTGGTTAGGTTTGTTCCTAGGGTAATTTGTTAAATTGTTTTTGAGGGTATTGTGGATGTGGGCAAGTTCTCTGTCCTTTTCAATTTGCTTGTTGTTGCGTAAGAATAAAAGAGCTACTGATTTTTCCTGAGATCTTACTTCTGTATCCTCCACTTTACTGAAGCTCTTAATACGTTTTCTGCTAGGAAAAGGTTATTATTCTGGTGGATTTTTTAGCGATCCCCTTAGGTAGACAAATCATATCTACACAAGCAATAAGCGGATAGCTTTCGCACTTCCTGTTTTCCGCAATTGTAGAACTCTCTTTCTAATTTCACTTTTTCTTTGCCTTAACTTGCCTAGCAAGGTTTTCCACACTATATTGAAAAGGAGAGGTGACGGGGGGCAGTCTTTCGAGTTCCTACCATTAAGGAAATGCTTCTGTCATTTCCCCATTTTGGGATGATATTGACTGTTGAGTTTCCTGTATATGGCTTTGATTACATTAAGAGGATGATCCCTCCAATCCAATTCCCTCTAGGGACTTTAAACATGAGGGATGCTGGATTTTGTCAAAGGCTTTTTCAGCATCAATTGAGATGATGGTGTGTTTTTGTTTTTCTTTCAGTCCATTTATATGTTTGATGATATTATTGATTTCATATGTTTGAACCATCCCTGCATCTCTGGTATGAATCCAACTTGGTCATGAGGGATGATCTTCTTGATGTAGGTCTGTATGCGATTTGCCAGTATCTGTTTAGAATTTTGGCATCTGTGATCATTTAGGGAGATGGGTCTATAGTTCTCCTTTTTGGTTTGTATCTTTTCTGGTTTTGAGTAATAGCGTGATCCGGCTACACAGAAGAATCTGGGAGATTCCCTCCATTTGTATCCTTCTAAACAACTTGAGCAGTAATGGTTGGAAATCTTTTTGAAGTATTTTATGAAAATTTTGCCATGAAGCCATCTGGGCCAGGCATTTTTTTGGTTGGGAGTCTACTTATTTTTCTTCAATTTCTTCATGTTATTTGGCTCTGTTTAAGCTGTTGATCTTTCTTCTTGGTTAAGCTTTGGTGATTCCCAGGATTTCAGATATTCATCCATTTCTCAGGTTTCAACTTAGTAGGTATAGGTTTTTGAAGTATTCCTGTATATTGTCTGATCTTTCATTGTCTGTTGTGATATTTCCCCTTCATCACAGATTCTATTGATTTGGAGTTGTTCCTTCTTTCTTTTGGTTAACTGGGCTAGAGATCTGTCTATCTTGTTTATTCTGTTCTCAAAGAATCAACTTTTGGATTCATTGATTTTTTTGTATGGTTTTCTTTGTTTCTATTTCATTGATCTCTGCTCTATTTTGCTTATTTCTTCTTGTCTGCTTTGTTTAAGGTTCCATTATTGTCTCTCAAGTATTTTTATCACTTTGCTCTTATTTTTTTTTTTTTTTTTGCTTCTTTTTTTAATGTAGGCACTTAGAGCTATAAAGTTCCCTCTTCGTAAGATACGGCCTTTTAGGGGGCTTGGAGAGATTGGCCTGTGCGCTTAACGAGGCACTGACTGCTCTTGCAGAGGACCCGGGTATCGCCCAGCACCCACATGGGCGGTCTGAGAACCATCTGTGCTCTATTTCCAGGAGAACTCCAGTGTTTTCCAGGGGATTGCTGACGACCACAGTGTCATGGAACTGCATGCACCGGAAGGGGTACACATTCATACACATAAATTAAATAATAAAAATTTTTAAAAAAAAACCGGCGCTGCTTTAAAACAGTTCCCATTAGCTTCTTTGCTGTCGTTGTATTATCTTGTCACATTCCAGTTCCCAGGAATGTTTTTCACTTTCTAATTCTCTTTAATGTTTACGAATACTACCTGTGACCCATTTCATTATATCAGGAGAGGTGTCTCTTTAGTCTCCATGTGTTCTTGTATGTTGTAGGGCTTTATCCTGGTGTTGATATTAGAGTTTTGTATGCACTGATGGGTCTGACAGAAGAGCATGAGATTATGTCAGATCTTTTATATTGGTTGATTTTTTTCCTGTGTCCCAGTATATGGTCTAGTTTGGAGAATGTTCTGTGAGGTGTCGGAGTAGAAAGTGTATTCTCTGGTTGTTTGTGTGGAATATCCGATAGAATGTTGTAGCCCATTTGGTGTAGTGTGCAATTTAGAGTGACAGTTGTCTCGCTGTTTATCCTTTGTCCTATAGAAATGATCTGTCTGGGGGCTAAATTGGGGTATATGAAGTCCCTTACTATTAGTGTGCTGGGTTAATCTGCGGTGCCTTGAGATCCGGAAGAATTGTCTTTATAAAGTTGGTGGGTGCACTGGTGTTTGGTTGGTATATATTCATGATTGTGGAGACTTCATCATCAATTGTTACCCCGTTAATAAAGATGTAATGGGCCCCTCCTTTGTCTCTTGTTGTTTCTTTTGCTTTGAATCACCTGTTTTATCTGATAATTAGAATAGCAACTCCTGCTTGCCGTTTGGTACCATTTGCTTGGAGTAGTTTCTTCCATCCCTTCACCTTAGTTGGTGCCTATCCTTAAGAATGAGATGTGTTTGTTGTAGACAACAAATAGATGGGTTGTGTTTCCTAACCCAATATCCCCCAGTCCCCCTATGCCTATTTTGATGGGGGTTTTAGCCCATTATATTTTTTTTTAGGCCCTTAATATTTAAGGTTTATAATTGAAAGAGGATGTTGCTTCCTTTCCCACTTTATGTATCCAATTTGGACGTTTCAGCCTCTTGGTTTTTGCTTGCTTACGCGGTATGTGTTGTAATTATTAGTTTGCTTTCCTAGGTGTTTGAAGGATATGTTGGGGGGCTCCTCGCTCTCTCTGGCCCTTTGAATTGCTTCAAGTATTTTATGAAGAGTTGGTTTTCCAGACATGTAAAAATCTTCCATACATAAACAAGATATATTCTATCATCTTGTTTATGTCTTGGAAGAATTTTCTCTCTCCTCAACTATAATCAAAATTATTTTGCTGGGTAAAGTAGTCTAGGCTGGCATCCATAGTCCCGTTACTCTGAAATGCTTTGCTCCATGTATCTTTCTTGCTTTCATGGTTTACAGCGAGAAGAGTTGTAATTCTGTGGGTTTCCCTTTGTATGTAACTTTGTTTTTCACTTGTAGCATTCAGAATTTTTGTCTTTGTTTTGGGCTCTATCATTTTAACTATGATACGGCAAAGGGGGAGTTTCTTTCTGATCTTGTCTATTTGGAGTCCCTATGTGCTTCGTGTATTTGTATGGGATTTTTGTCTATTTTTAGTTTTAGGGAAATTTTCATCTATTATTCTGTTTAAAATCTGATCAATACCATTTCGCTTGGGATTCTTCTCCTTCCTCCTAGTCCTATGATGCAGAGGTTTGAATCATTTCATAGTGTCCCATAGTTCCGGGTGTGCACACTTTGTGTATTTTAAATTTTTTTCATATATTATTTAGCTTTTTAGTTGCTCGGTGTTATCTTCCAGATCTGAATCTTCTTTTTTCTGTTTCTCTGCCGCTCCATTCGACTTCTGAACGGCGTTTTCCTTTCCTTTTTCTGTGATTTGGATGGTGTATTTCTAATTCCCTTTTTTCGTTTCATCCTGTGTTTTCTTGTGAAGGGATTCCATTTTCCTTTTTGAGCTTCTCAATATCTTGCTTGTTTGCTCCGTTTACTTTGTTGGTTGCCTCCTTCGTCAAGTGTTTCTAGCCCCTGTACTACAGATTTGTGTCTCCTTTGAGTTCTTTTTCTGCTCTGATTTTTCGGGGTTTGTCAATCTGTTCTTTAGTTCTTTCTGAAGTTGGTTGTATCCCTCTAGGAGGTCCTTTTTGAGTTTTTTCATTCTCTCTCTTTAGTTATCTGAATTCTTCTTTATTTTCTTTAATTTCCCTGCATAGGTCTGCAAAGATTCCTCTAAGATCTGTTCCTTGGGTCACCTCCAAGGGGATCCGATTGTAACTATCTCCTACAGGTTTGGTAGGGTCTGGTGTGGGATTATCCTGTGCCTTTCCCATGTTGTCCCTTCATCATGTCCCTGGCATGTGGGTTTCCCTTTTGTATTTCAAATCACAAATGTATTTTCACTATGTTAGCGAATGGTTTTGCTTTCCTCCTTCCAATGTCTTCTTTTTTTCTTTCCTCTTCCTTGTTTATAGAGTATGACTTGTCTAGGTTTCAGGCTTTCAATTTTGTGTATATATTGGATATTGGAAGCCTAAGTCACTCTTCTCTTCCTGTTCTGAAGGGTCTCCCAGAAAAACTCCACTTAGATATTCTCTCACCAATTCCCATTGGCGGGGGGGGGGGGGGGGGGGGGATATGCCTGACCTAGCTCAAGCCCCAGTACCTGCCTGAGTGACTTCCAGGTTCCTGTGCCTCAGGAGCCGCCCGCACAAAGCCACAGAGGCACCAAACCCAAACCCAACCCGATGGTCACCAGCTGCAAAGGCGAAGGGTGGTCCCGCCCAGACAGCCACCCCCTACAAGAGGGCTGAGTTGCCACCCCCTTCCAGCAGCCCAGGAGACAATCTACCAAAATCTACCTGCCTGAGTGACTTCCGCGTTCCTGTGCCTTAGGAGCCAGCCCGCACAAAGCTACAGAGGCACCAAACCCCTCTTTTTCTCTTTTTAATTTATTCTTTGTCTATTGAGTACATGCACGTAAGTGCGCCTGTGTCATCCAATGCCCGAGGAGGTCAAAAGAGGGCATCAGATCACCCTGGAACTGGACAGTTGTTAGTTGCTGTGTTGTTTCTGGGACTTGAACCCAGATCCTCTGAGGGGTAGTCGGTGTTCTTAACTGCTGAGCCATCTGTACAGCCCCAAATCACCAGCCATTTTGTAAGTAAAGTATTACTAGTTCCGGATTTTAAAATCTAACTTGCAAGTCATTAAAGTGTTGAAGATTCTGTTCAAGGTAAGAACTTAATTTATTTAATAATAGCAAATTTTTTTTTTTTTTTAAATTTTTTTTTTTTTTTTTATATTTTTTTTTTTATGTGTATGAATGATGTGTCTGCATGCAGGTCTGCGCACCCGTTGTCGTGCGATGCCGCGGAGGTCAGAAGACGGTCTCGGATTCCCCTGGAACTGGAGTTCTCCTGGAACCGGAGTCACAGACGGTTCTCAGCCGCCATGTGGGTGCTGGGGATCGAACCCGGGTCCTCTGCAAGAGCGGTCGTCGCTCTTAACCGCTAGGCCATCCCTCCAGCCCAATAATAGCAATTTTTAAGAAGACAAACCATAGCCAATTTGCATGGCTCCACAGATCGCTCACAGAAAATTGTCAGACTCTTAACCATGTCCTGGTGTTATAAGGAGCTAGTATGGCAGAAAATCTTTTTGCTGGCACTAAAACTTTCAGAGTAGTAGACTCTGAATATGAACATGGAAGCACTTAGAAATCCCTATGGGTGGTGTGCTGGATAGCTTTAGTTGTTAGCTCAACCCACCTGGGTAAAGGGGTGCCTCAACTGGGGAACTGCTTCCATTGGACTGGCCTGTGGCCATGTCTGTGGGGCATTTTCTTGATTGTTGGGTGATGTGGGCAGTGCCACCCCTGAGTGGGTGGTCCTGTATTGTATAAGAAAGCAGGCTGAGGGGACTGGAGAGATGACCTAGTGGTTAAGAGCGCCGACCGTTCTTACAGAGGACCCGGGTTCGATCCCCAGCACCCACATGGTGGCGGAGAACCATCTGAAACTCCAGTTCCAGGAGAACTCCAGTTCCAGGGGAATTCGACACCCTCTTCTGACCTCCGCGGCATTGCACGGCACGGGTGCACAAACTTGCATGCAGACAGCACATTCATACACATACAGAAATAAATAAAATAAAATAAAATAAAATAAAGAAAGCAGGCTGAGCATGGACCTGGGGAGCGAACCAGTAAGCAGCACTCCTCCATGGCCTGTGCTTCAGCCTCCGGGTTCCCACCCTGACTTTGCCCTACCTTGGGTTCCTCCTGATGAATTGTGACCCAGGAGATATAAGCCAAGTAAACCCTTTCCTTCCCCAAGTTGGTTTTTGTCATACTGTCTAGTCACAGCAATTGAAAGCCAATTAGAACATGTGGGTAATGAAACTATAGATCTTAAACATAAAATCCTTAATTGGGTGGATACAGCCATCAGCTTGACAATAAGTAGATAGAGCCTTTTTAAAAGCAAAATTTTGTTCCAAAAACACTTCACAGAGGTACCAAATGAGTTACTGACTATATGCAGACAATGACAGGAAAACATTCTATCAGCTGAAGAGAAACTCCCTATAATTCCCCTAACTGGACTAAAGTTAGGGAAAATTTAATTATGAACTGGCAAACTTCCACAAGAATATTTCTTATGACTCAGCTATGATACAATAAAATCAGTAATAGTTTAGTATACCATCACATTATCCTAATTGTATGTAGTCTGGGCTTTGTTTTTATTAAAATTTTACTTTTAATTGTATCTGGTAACAGTCATATCATAATAACAATGTGTATTGATTCTGTATCTACTGTTTAAATTACACTTTATAGCACTATTATAAAGGTTTTATAAAAGTGTGCTGACCATGATGGTATATACTTTTAATCCCAGCACTTGGAGGCAGAGGCAGGCAGATTTTTCCAAAATGGAGGCCAGCCTAGCTTATAGGCATTCCAGTCTAGCTGGGGATAAAGAGAGAGCTTGTCAAAAAAATAAAAAGTAAATACCAATCTGCAAATGTTTTACAAAGCTTTTAGAAGATGTATTAAACCCTTGGCACCTTGGCTTTATTTGATGAATTGCAATAGTTCTTAATAAAAAGCTGGTATTAATAGTCAATATTCTAGTCTCCCTGTGACTCACAGTCAGGATGGCGTCATTTCAATTTCTCTTTGTATGTGGTCCTAGCTTCCTCTGGAAAAGAAGGAAAGTGTTTTAAATCCATTTTCAGCTTGTCTTCAATTCCATTCATCTCATCCAACTTCTGGCTGGGGAGGAAACATGCCAGATACAAATATGATGATCAGCAGAGTTTCTCTTCTTCGTTATAATTTTTTTCTTCTTTGTAGAACTGTGTTCTAGAATTTTCAGTACATTTAAACACAAGATCATCCAGGAAAATTTAGATAGTCCTTCACAGTCACACATCCCTTCACAGAAAATTCAATCAAACATTTAGTTATCTTTTTTATTTAGCACATAAATCAGGTTCTAAAATACTGTCATTGAAAGAAACAAGAAGGGATTCCACAGGATGTTTTTGATGTAACCTTGAAGAACTCCATCTGCTGGTTTATTGTACATACAGAGTTACAATGCTGATGCATTCTACTTTAATAGATGACACATATTGACAGCTACCAACTGTGTCCTAATGATCAGATCTATCTGAAGGGCCTCAAAATACACCCTGCTTAAATTGTCCATGTGTCTTTTGTATTGGGGAAGTGACTAGTACTCTAAATCATCTGCTGTTTTATGTTACTAGACGTGTCTTTCAATCCAGTTCACCAAGAAGGTTTAGCCTTCTCTGTATTTCCTGTCTTTTTGGGTTGTCTCTTAAAGATTCTTCCTCTGTTGTAGGCTGAAAAGACATCAATTCATTAGCACATCATTAGCTCTATTTTTGAGTTGCCTCACATGAATGTGGAGTCAAGGGAGATTATAATTCTGACATAAATGTGAGCATTTTTCTATAAATAATAAGGAAATTAAATAATAATTTATAGAAGGATGCTAATAAAATAAATGGTTAATTAAAAATAAAAGATATTTTAATTAATCCTGAGAAATAAAATCTTAGACTATGCCATGATTTCAAATGGAGAATTTACCTTATGGACACAAGAGTTGAAAGAGAAATAAGTGAAGCATTCAGTCAGGAGTTGGACAACTAACATTTTGGTATTGTTTTACATTAGTAATTGATAAGAACATTTACCAACTAACTGATGCTATTAGTGTCAGCATAAAACCCCAAGGAGATGGCTCAGTTGGTAAAGGGCTTGTCATGATAGCATGAGGACATGGGTGTGGTAGTCCAGCATCCACGTAAAAAAAGAAAGCCAAGCACTTTGGCAAGGCTGGACATTCCAGACTTAGGCCACAGAGACAGAAGATTCCTAGGTTTTATGGTCAGGAAGTCCAGCCATATCAGTGTGCTCCAGGTTCAGTGAAAGATCCTCTCAGAAAATAAGGTGTGCAAGTGATTGACGAAGACACTGGCTATCAGTTTCTGGCCTACACACACATATACACACACACACACACACATACACACACACATACACACACACATACACACACACACATACACACACACACATACACACACACATTTGGAATTTGGAAACATTCCAGGTTTTTAAAAAGGAAAGGAATCAAAATCAGAGAATTATGTGAAACCATTGGAAGAACTGAAGACGTGAATTTATGGTTGTACTTGTGGGCCTGGTCTATGTCAAAATCAAAAGGAAGAGAATCAGGAATCACTGATGGACCCACTGAATAGACACATAAACCAGCCTTTCTCTATCATCACCACCACCAACACTACTACCATCACTACCACCACCAACAATGCTGTACTACAAGGGCAAAAAGAAAAACAACAGCGAAAATGACTCCCTCAGAATCTGCAATAGCACTGTTATCTGCTTCTCTAAGGAAGTTTCTTCTTGACCCTTAGGAAACAAATGAATATACTTCTCTCTGAGAAAAACACTGCTTCTCAACTACTGATAGCAGCTTACAGCAACCGGGACATAGTCTCAGCTCCATACTAAATACTTAGCTTCTACCATGAGAGAACTTAATCCAAGTTCAGAACTATAAGTAAAAAAAAATCCTGTACAGGTGGGTTTTGGTCTTCTAGGCTTGGCAATACAGAAAGGCCCGTGAGAGAACTGGATCATTTGCACCAATCAGCCATGTCCAACATATTTACACTGTTCTCATAGTCAGTGTCCTATGCACTTCTCATAAAGATCACTGCAACATGTGGTACTTTAATTTTTTACAGATAAAGAAATTTGCAATTTGACATTGTAGTGTGTCTGAAGCTAAAATTCTTTCTGAGGGTGGGCATAAACAACATCTGCCCCCTCCTCCATTGGTCTCAACCACAAACCAAGATATGATTTCATCAAACTGCAGACTGAAAAAACAGGGGTTTTTTGGGGGGGCTTTCTTACAGAGCAATGGGTGAGGGTTTACTTATAGGAGTGTGGGTGCTTCTGAGCCCCCAAAGCCTCACTGGAAAGTCTTCATCTAAGCATGGATAGTGGCTTCCTCACATTAAATGGCATGAGAGCCTCCCCTAGACTTCCCCAGCCTGTATACCCTTAGCCCTCTCCAAACCACATGCAACAGGGCTGACTGGTTGCTTGGGAAGTGTGCCTGGACTCTCAGATGAGAGCCCCTGCCCCTCCTTCCTTGCAGCAGAAGACAGGCAGCAAGCTCAGCTGTGTTGATCCTAGGCAAGCAGACGGAAACAAACTTGGGAAAATGGCATCTGTCCATTATCTGTCTGTGGGTGGGTGGTCCCATACAACAAAGTCTGAGATTAAAGAAGAGATAAAGGGCAAGAATTATGACTTGATAGTACAGGTTGGCTCTGAAGTCCTCCCCACTAATAGTTCCTTGCTTCTAGAGACACAATGACTTAAAGTTATCTTCCCTTGTCACCTGCCATTGAACATTTAAACAAGATCCTTTGCTTAGAACACGCATACACACACACACACACACACACACACACACACACACACCTATTTCTATGGTCTGAATGTTTATAACTTCTCAAATACACTGGAATACCACAAGAGGAAGTGGAACCTGTGAGAGGTGACTAGATCATAATGAGATAGACCTTTCTGACATCACAAAAGTCAGGGCTCACTGAGCTGTTGAGGAGCTATCCAGCTGATAGCGTTTTGTCACAACAAGCTAAAGAGACTGAGATAACCATCCAGTGAAAAGTAATATGTACTTCTATTGTCAATATAATCATCCTATCATTGTGCTCTGATGTGGGATGTGAGTGCCTTGTGGAGTCAAAGAAATTGAATGCCAAAACTTGACACACAAAGAAGCAGTTGAATATCAAAAATCTGCATATAATTGGAAAATTTCACCTTACTACAGTTTCATATGGCAGTAAAAGATGCTAAGACATTGTACTATATTATCTCGTTAGAAAATGTGTAAAATTTACATCAAAATGAAGTACTTCTCTCAGTGTCATGGAATTTTGATTTTATTCCTTTATTTTCTTTATTTCTTTGATGCGTTTTGCTCTTTACTAAAATCTCATTTAAAAATCTTTTCATTACATTTGTTTATCATGGGGGGGTTCCACAGTGCACGTGTGGAAATCAGAGGACATCTTGCAGGAGTCAGTTATCCTCTTGTACCATGTGGGACCCGGGAATCAGAGTCAGCACACCATGGTGTGGCAGCGAGCGCCTCCACCCACTGCGCCATATTGCTCTTCCCCAAAATGCTGCTTTTATTAAATTCGTTTTGTTTTGTTTTTTGAAGCAGGTTCTTATGTAATCAAGGCTGGTCACGACTTCTTGGTTCTCATGTTTCTGAACTATATATCATCATTCTTGACTCTCATTTTAAACTCTGTATTCTTGAGACAGGGTATCCCTGTAGCCACAGCTGGTCTGGAACTCATTATGTAGACCTTGAGCTCACAGAGATCCACCTGCCTCTGCCTCTTGATTGCTGGGATTAAAGGTGTAGACCACCAAGCCCGGCTCATTTTAAACTCTTTTTAAGGGCAACAATGTTACTCTTAACACAAAACAAAAACATTAAAGAGTATAAAAGCATTAAAAAAAAAAAGACATACAGTAAATCATATGGACTAAAGATAGCCAGGTAAAGTTATTAAAATAAAAATAGTTGAAGTTTTAAAATGTGTGGTTTGGGCCAGGTAGATGGCTCAGTGGATAAGCTCTTGTCCCCAAAGCCAGAAGACTGGTGTTCAAATCCTCAGGACCTGGTAAATGACAGCTAGCTGTAATTCTAGCACTCATGAGGCAGAGACGGGGCATCCCTGAGGCAAACTGGCTAGTTAGACTAGCCACAGTTGGTGAGCTCCGGGGGGAGGGAGAGAGAGAGAGAGAGAGAGAGATAGAGAGAGAAAGAGAGAGAGAGAGATCCTGCCTCAATAACTAAAGTGGAGATCAATAAGAGAAGGAACCCATTCTCAATTTTGGGCCTACAGATACACACATTCACACATTTCAAAAATCCTACAGATATTAAAACACTGGATGGAGAGGCACGAGTTTAATGCTATTTTAAGTTGATGATTTTCTAAAGCATGAAACATCACTCAAATGTATTATTTTTTTAATCCATATTTATAAATCCACATCCTCTGGTAACTAACAGAACAATCAATATAAGATTTATCCTGTTTCATTGCTTCATAGCTTATTGATTTATTCTTATTTCCTTAACATACTTTGTATATAACTGTTCAAACAATTCATCTTTTTTGTCACTATTTCATATTTTTTGACATAGCACACTGTTCAAAAGGAATTTCCCTTTTCTAATAATTGGTAATTTATAAAACAATAAGTACTATGTTAATTTATAGCACATTTTAAAATAAGTTTTTGCTTTTAGGAAAAAGAGAAAATTTCTTGGGAACATCAACGCATCTAATTAGAAGAAAATAGTACTAGCCCAGGACACATGGAGGCTACACCCACAATTTCTTAATTTAAGTCTGGAAGAAGTAATGCATCTGAAATAAAACATATAGAAGTGTGCTCTCAAATTGCAAAATGCTGGGTGTGTGATAAGTGCTAGGATTGTAAGCTTGCCACTTTCAATAGAAAAAAGTTCCCAACACCAGAGTTTTACATAAAAGATCATAATTAACATATTTCA
This sequence comes from Rhizomys pruinosus, assembly GCA_009823505.1. NCBI lineage: Eukaryota > Metazoa > Chordata > Mammalia > Rodentia > Spalacidae > Rhizomys > Rhizomys pruinosus. Next base: position 4,885,082 of record VZQC01004283.1, on the reverse strand, counting down.
TCTAATGAGATAAGAAAACTAATTGAATTTCTTTTCTTTTTGCTTAATATTTTTCTGCCTGAATAGGATGGTTAGTGTTAACTGACAACTTGACAAAATTCAGAATCATCAGAAATGGGCTTCTGAGCATGCCTGTGAGAAATTTTCTTGACTGTATTGATTGAGATAGAAGACCCACCCTGAATGTGGGCAGCGCCATTTCATGGTGTGGATCCTGGACTGATGAAAAGGAGAGAGACACTGAGGAACATGCACACATTCCTTGCTTTCTTCTTTTTTATATAGTAATTAGAATAAAAAAGGTAAATTTAGTGCATATTTAACATTAATGGAAACTATTTCAATTTTCTTAATTCTCTAGTGAGTATATAAGAATTTATCTTTTAGCTGGGTGTGGTGGTGCATACCTTTAAACCTAGCACTTGGGAGGCAGAGGCAGGCAGCTCTCTGTGAGTTCAAGGCCAGCCTGGTCTACGGAGTGAGTTCCAGGCCATCTGGGGCTATAGGGAGACCCTGTCTCAAAAAGACAACAAAAAAATAAGAATACATCTTCTTTATGTCTAATTCCAGCTCTGTTTTATTAGTTGAGATAGTAAAAACTGTTTACAAATACTGTTAAGAGATATAGTATGTCAAAATATTTGTAAGAAAGATTTGATTTGCATAGCATGTTGAGGTTTGGGCAATAAGTAGATTATAGGTAGATCAAAAGTAAATGAGTCTGGAAATTATTAGCAAGAATTTAAGAACAGGATATAGATGTGGGTTTGAGGCTTGGCAGGAATATAATGGTGGTGGTATCTCCAAGTGAAATGAAAGCACAGATTTAATTTAAGATCCTTATGACATATTTGGTGTGAGAATTCACGTGTGCAACAGATAGCAGTTCACAAATTCAGAAGTCACTTAGGAAAGTAGTAAATAGGAAATATTTTATAGGAACTTAAGGAGAGAAGTAATTGCAAATATAGTTCGTCTTTGAGACTACAAAAAGACCACATCAAGCAAATATTCTAACAAAGCATTAAACCACCACTAACAGGAAAATTGAACCAAGAAAAAGAAACTCTAGGTATCAGTGAAATTAGTTCAGAACCCTACAGAATAACAACTAGATAGCAGCATATGGTTAAATGGAAACAAGTGTCAACTGAACAGTGTATTAGTAAGAAATCAGGATAATCATAGATGGGGTAGCAGTTGTTTTTAAGTATGATGCGCTGGTCATGGAAAATATGACTTTTATATGGAGTTGAGTTGTGAAAAAGAAGGAAAAGCAAGTGTAACAGATGACATATTTGGATCTAGTTAGGAAGGGATGGAGACCAAGCACAGATCAGCGGTACAGAATTCATCATCTTTGGCCTGACCCAGCCTCAAGAAACTCACCTACTGGTCTTTGTGCTAGTTTCCCCTTGCAAACCCGTGATCCTTCCTGGGGACTTTCTTACCTTTTTCACCATTTTCTGACTGTGAAGGTAAAGTGATCAGCTGCTTCACACTCCTGAGGGCTTGACATCTTGTCATGATGGACTGTGACCTAAAACTATGAGCCAAAATAAAAGTAGTTGTTTTCATTAAGGAATCTTTCTCCAGCAACAGGGTGAAAAGGTAAGATACTGAGTAGTTCACAACACATCTGGTATGGTTGGTAGAAATAGGATGAGCTCCTCTCTGACCCCAAGACCCACTGAAATGACATCTCTAAAGGAAGATCTTAAAATCTAAGCACATGATCGATAGTGTTTCACTGAGAAATTTTTGATTATGGTTGGCTTTGAATGAGTCCTTGGCATTGCGTGAGTTTTGGTTTAACTCTCTGGATGATATGTACTGGGGCAAATGTGACCTTGAAATTTTTATAATTGTTTGTCAAATCCCTTTGTACACTGAGAAGTTTCTATTTAATTCTCATTCATTGGTATAATGTAGTCAAAAGGAATCATTAGCAAGAATTTCTCTGCCTATGTTTTAATTTCTTTCTATTGTTTAAAAATATTTTATTTTTGTTTTATGTGAATGAGTATATTGCCTGCATGTATGTAAGTGCACCTGTATGATGCAGTGCCCTGGGAGATCAGAAGAGGGTTTCAGATTACCTGGAACTGAAGTTATATACATTTGTCAGTTGCCATGTGAGTACTATGATCCAAACCTGTGTCCTCTGCAAGAGCACCCACCGCTCTTAACCTCTGAGCTATCGCTCTAACCTTTCTTCCTTTCTATTTTAAAGCAGAGTTGGAGTTTATTAAAGGCACTTCTATCACAGATTTTAAGCACAGAGGTTGACAAAAGATCAGGGAAAGAATAAGACACAGGTGAGGGTGGCTATGGACTTCTCCTACGTTTTAATTTCTAGCAAAACAAATAATCATGTAAATGTGCAAAGGAAATATAGAGATAATTACTGAGTTGATATGCCAATAGATTTCAAATATTATGATTTATAGGTAGAGTAGTTACATGAGCAAAATATATTTCTACTACTGTCTTTCCTTCTAGCTTCATGGAATAGTTTTGAAATAAAGTCTTAACTGCTAACATTTATTATTAGATGAAAATGAAATTTAAAACACAGAAGTTATCATAACTACTTAGAAATTATAGTACTTCTATAAAAAAAATTCAGTATCAGGTAATAGTTTAAAGCATATCAACTTGCCATGAATTAAATGAGAAGGTATATCTAAGAATTTCAGGGGCGCGGCCCGCCGTGGCCAGCCTCAACTCCCTGGAGGCGGTGAAGCGCAAGATCCAGGCCCTGCAGCAGCAAGAGGACGATGCGGAGGACCGCGCGCAGGCCCTGCAGTGCGGGCTGGACGCGGCGCGAGCTGGACAGCGAGCGCGAGCGGCGCGAGAAAGCTGAAGGAGATGTGGCTGCTCTCAACCGACGTATCCAACTGGCGGAGAGGCTGGCTACAGCTCTGCAGAAGCTGGAGGAGGCAGAGAAGGTTGCAGATGAAAGCGAGAGAGGCACGAAGGTGATCAAGAACAGGGCCATGAAAGATGAGGAGAAGATGGAGATTCAGGAGATGCAGCTCAAAAAGGCCAAACACATCGCTGAGGAGGCCGACCGCAAGTACGAGGAGGTAGCTCGTAAGTTGTTCATCCTGGAAGGTGAAATGGAGAGAGCCGAGGAGCGCGCTGAGGTGTCTGAACTAAAGTGTGGTGACCTGGAAGGGGAACTCACTAACAACCTGAAGTTGCTGGAGGCTGCATCTGAAAAGTATTCTGAAAAGGAGGACAAATATGAAGAAGAAATTAAACTTCTGTCGGACAAGTTGAAGGAGGCTGAGACCAGAGCCGAGTTCGCAGAGAGAACTGTTTCCAAACTGGAAAAGACCATTGATGACCTGGAAAAGAAATTTGCCCAGTCCAAAGAAGAGAATGTGGGCTTACATCAGACACTGGACCAGACACTAAACGAACTTAACTGTATATAACCAACCAGAAGCAGCAGGGCCTTGTTTCGACACCAACTCCAGTGGCTTCCTCTCTTCTTGTAAGAAGTTCCTTTATGATTGCATCTCCGCTTTGCATAACGAAGTCATGACCAAATATTGTGTATCAGACAAGCTTTGAGCACCAGTTAAATTGAATTGTTTCCTTTTCCTTTCAAATGGCACTGGCTTCTTCAGCTCTATTTTTATTAAGTTGCATTTATTCCTCAACGGGCAGGGTATTTCGTGCTGAGTGTACTCCCTTAAGGCTGAGGGCACTTGGTTCCAGGGAGGTAATCAGCCCCACACTCTCAGCCACAGACTCTAATAGTATCTAATAGTTATGGCTTGACTTTGACATCAAAGAATATTTTTCTGGTGGTTGTTAGTGAAGTCACAGGAGGCTGGGGACCATCACAAGAAAATGGTGGGGATGTTCCATCCAGAGAAAAAAGAAAAATCAGCCTATTGTAGGAAGTCACAAGCCACAGCTAGATTGGTCTGGTCATGCTGAGCCTGCTCCACGCAGCACTTCCTTCCGTCAGCTGGCCTGAGGACACTGGGGTGACAATGGCCGCCCACGTGTCTTCTGGATAGATCCTTGGTGCTCTGCTGCACACGTCTCCCTGCATTCCACAGCTGTCCTCTGAGGACCATTCGTCTTATTCCAGAACATGTGTGTCGTGGTCTCAGGTCATCTGCTTGGCAGGGCGTACTGTAGGGTTTGATCCTATTCAGACCAGTTGTGTCAGAAAGATCTCTAGCAAGGCTGGGCATAGTAGCTTACACCCTTAACCCCAGCACTCAACAGAGGCAGGGAAGCCTGGACTACAAACCAAAACCCTGTCTCCTCCCCCCAACCCGACCCCCCACACAAAGGCTGCTAGCCATCAAGACATTGAGCAACAATGTTGAGCATCAAGGGCTTCCAGCAGCAAAGTAGTGATAAAAAAAAACTGGCTTAACTTCATCTCCACTGTTCAGTGAACAGCAAATGGAAACTTAGCTATGATTTTAATTCCTTCTGGAATCCCATGGTAAAAAGACCAAGAAACTCCTGATTGAACTGAATGTGGAGTATTCTGTGGGTGGAGGCTGCACATTTTTTGGCATTTTTGCTTTCTTGATTAATACCTCAGAGCTGAAACATTCCACACTCCCCAGTTTGGGGGCCAACTTGAGTTTACAATCCTGACAGAAATCGCCCTGCTTCCCACCTGTCTGAATCCCCTGGCCCTCACTCCTATTTATTAAGCATCACACTACCCAGAAGATAAACTAGTTGCAACTGTATCATATCTAATAATATTATTTTTTCTTTTTTATTATTTTATTAATTAATTTTTTTTTTTGGTCTTTTCGAGACAGGGTCTCTCTGTAGCCCCAGCTGTCCTGGAACTCATCTTGTAGACCAGGCTGGCCTTGAACTCACAAAGATCCACCTGTCTCTGCCTCCCAAGTGCTAGGATTAAAGGCGTGCGCCACCACGCCTGGCATAATATCATTTTTTCTACATTTTGGTCAAATAAATTTTTACATAAATGAAAAAAAAAGAATTTCAGTAATGTACTGGAAGTTACCAATGCTGGTCTTTAAATGACCTTGCAGACCTCACCTCTGGAACATAGCACACTGCACTATACAACATATTATTGATACTCTGGTACTGGACTGAACTCTAATTTCAAGAGTTAATTATCTTGAAGTCAGTAAATTCTGTACACAGGTTGAATTTGAATAACTGCAGATAATTTATAACCTTCTACGTCAAATGTTGAGGAAAGCACTTGAGAATAGATTGTGAATTAATCAGAGATGAAATTTCAAGTGGATTAGCTGCTACTGTTTTGGAATCTCAGGGCTATGGAATGTGAGCCCGCCTGACCAGGCAGTAACTACTCTCCCTTAGCAGATTTCGCAGGTGCCAGTCTTGCCCTCCATAGCTTGTGCCTGTCGTGCGCAGTGTCTTACAGTGTCTTATCCATATTGGTATCTCCATTTCTGTTTCCTAGTTGTCATGTTTCTTTCCCAGTATATATTTTATTCTGCTCCCTTTAAAAAAATTCTGTGTTTTTCTAGGCCCAGAATTCCCCCTCTGTCTTCTCTGTTTGGAAATGGACATTAGCCCAGACATTCTTAGTAGATGATTTGTAGCCTCCATTGCTGCTACTAGTGACAGCTTTGAAAACCTAGATGTTCAGGCAAGATCTTTCTATGGTTACCATACCACACTCAGCCCAACATTGATATTCATGTACCTTCTTCATTGCACCTAACTATTCATCATGCTTAACTATTCAGGATCAGTTTTGAACCATCATACTTTTCTACAAACCATACTCCAAGCTACAAACTACGTATATTTGTAAATTTTCCTTGTGTATTTAGAGAATGCAAACAGAGTTGACTATTTGCTCACAAAAAGTGTAATGATAATCCATTATAAATTATGTGAAGACCAACCCAGAAAATATAGAAATGTACTTACTAAATTTTTTCATGAAGTTTGCTTTGAATAATGTATTTGTATTTGCTTTGAACTATGACACTTATAGTTTGGAAAAATGTTGCTTATAAGTGGCAAATATTAAGAGATGTCAGTTTAAAAGGGACTGGGACATAGGAATAGAAATGTGAATTTGAGTGAGCTGGTGGACATAAATCAATGTGTACTGAAGAGTTGTATCTCTGAACAGAGAGTAGTCCCTTCCACAGTTCCCATGTCTAGTAGTCAATTAAAGAAAGCAGTTTTACCGGTTTTATAAGAGATCACCTCTACAATAGTTGTCTCCAATTTACAGTTGGGGAGCGACCTCATCATTGTCATATTTCTCCTTGTTCTATGGGTGGGAAGGCAAGGAAGTCTCTCATATCAGAACCTTTGTGGCACCTAGAAGGTAAGTTTCATTAGGACTCATTATAACTAGTTGTTACATGTAGGATCCACAGAGGGGTTCGATGTTTATGGCAATCTGAGGCTTTTCTTCCTTTGAATGTTCAGACGGGTCAGCCTTTCCGTTGTATAGAGCATAATATATATACATTACATGTATCACTGAGTTGGTGGATGTCTTTTTTTTTTTTTTCTTTTTTTTTAATATAAATTCTTTTTTTTTTTCCTTTCCTTTTATTTTTTTTTTTTTTTTTTTTTTTTTTTTTTTTTTTTTTTTTTTTTCTTCTTTTCTCTTCTTTTTTCTTTTTTTCTCTGGCGCATTTGTCCCCCTTTCTCATAATGAGGCAGTTGCGGAATGTATGAAGAAGGGATCTGTCTTTGGTGCGTTATTTGAACGGGTTTTGGCAGGATTTATGTAACTGAGATACAACTCTTTTTTTTTTTTTTTTTTTTATTAATTTTTATTGCTGCTTTGTGCTTTATCATTTTCTCCAATTCAGTTCAGGCTTATTTCCCTTTCCCTCCCCCCCAACCCCCCACCCATCCCAGATCATGCATTCTGCCATGACTGTCCTGCATCTTTCTCTCAGTTTTTTTTTTTTTTTTCATTTTTAGCTCTAAGTTGATATCCAGTGAGTACAAGTCCTTCATGCAAAACCTATCTGCAGGCTGTTGTGCCCAACACCTACAGCCCCACCATCCCCCATCCAGTGGGGGGTGACAGGTTTTGTTCAATCAAGTTGCATCAAATGAGTGTCCAGACTACATTGCTGTACGTTTCACCATCACCCCAATCGCAGCCCTTACACTTCTACCACGCCCCCTCTTCCGCAGGATGTTCCCTAGGCTTAGAAAAGGGGCCACAGTGGATGAGAGGTAAAAACAGTCCACTCTCTTCTGGGCTGTTGACTTGGACTCTGGTCAATCTGGCTGTTTCCTTCATGGGCTTGACCGTTTGTCCAGGAATAACCTTTCGATCCTTACTAATGAAGAACAAGCAATTAGATCGATATAGGTATTTAAGCGGGACTAATGGTTATGGTAGGTTACTTTAGCATAGACACATGTTTGGATATGTTATCCATGAATTACAATTTTCCCCCTGTTAAATTGACAGGGTCTTACTGTGGCTTATAAATCTAACCTGAGCGATGTAAGCTTGTGGCATAGCACTGGGTTATTCCTCCAAGGGTGAGAGCCAATAGCCAATTTTAGATTGGGACTATAGCAGGCACATGGCTGCCTCTGCTGCCACAGTATTTCCAGGCAGGTGAGGTGTATCTGGTGCTGACGGTGGAGTCTTGCTTGACTCAGGGAGACCCATATTTGCCTTTATGGTTTAGTGGCCTTTGGTAACACTCTATGGCATTCCAGAGGCCATTGTACACTTGCAGTGTGTGGTCTCAAAACATCCCTCCCATGTTAACGTCAGGTCTTCGGCAGCAGGGTCTTATTGCCTCCTCCTCTGTAGGTATCCAACTTAGAGGCAAGGAGCCTTCACCTTTTGTGGGGCCTTGGATCCCCTGGCCAACATCCATCTGGTAGAACAATCCATTGTGATGTTCAGACGCTCCTGTATTAATTATTTTGCATGAGTGCATATGCCCTAGGACTTTAAAGAAAAGCCTCAGATTGCCATAACCATCGAACCCCTCTGTGGATCCTATCATGAAACAACTAGTTATAATGATGTCCTAATGAAACTTACCTTCTAGGTGCAGCAAAGGTCTATATGTCAAGAGGCCCTTGCCTTCCCCCATAGAAACAAGGAGAAATATGACAATGATTGGGTCGCTCCCCAACTTAAATGGAGACAAAACTGATGTAGAGGTGATCTCTACTAAAACCGATAAAACTGCTGTGCGTTCAATTGAATTTACTGGACATCGGGACTGTGTAAGGGACTACTCTCTGTTCAGAGATCACAACTCTTCAGTACACAGTTGATTTAGTGTCCACCCAGCTCACTCAAATTCACACCATTTCTATGTCCTATGTCCCAGTCCCTTTTAAAACTGACATCTCTTAATATTTGCCACTTATAAGCAACATTTTTCCAAACTATAAGTGTCATAAGTTCAAAGCAAATACAAATACAGTTATCAAAGCAAAACTTCATGAAAACAAATTTAGTAAGTACAGTTCTCTATATTTTGCTGTGGTGGGCTTCACATAATGTATATGAGATTGAGTCAGTTACACTTTTTGTGAGCAATATAGTCAACTCTTGTTTGCATCTCTCTAAATACACAGGAAAATTCTACAAATTACGTAGTTTGTAGCTTGGAGTATGGTTTGTAGAAAAGTATGCATGGTTCAAACTGATCCTGAATAGTTAAGCATGATGAATAGTTAGGTGCAATGAAGAAGGTACATGAATATCAATGTTGGGCTGAGTGTGGTATGGTAACCATAGAAAGATCTTGCCTGAACATCTAGGTTTTCAAAGCTGTCATCTAAGTAGCATAAGCAATGGAGGTGCTACTAAACTCATCTCCTAAGACTGTCTGGGCTAATGTCCATTTCCAAACAGAGAAGACAGAGGGGGGAATTCTGGGCCCTAGAAAAACACCAGAATTTTTTTAAAGGGAGCAGAATAAAATATATACTGGGAAAGAAACATGACAACTAGGAAACAGAAATGGAGATACCAATATGGATAAGACACTGTAAGACACTGCGCACGACAGGCACAAGCTATGGAGGGCAAGACTGGCACCTGCGAAATCTGCTAAGGGAGAGTAGTTACTGCCTGGTCAGGCGGGCTCACATTCCATAGCCCTGAGATTCCAAAACAGTAGCAGCTAATCCACTTGAAATTTCATCTCTGATTAATTCACAATCTATTCTCAAGTGCTTTCCTCAACATTTGACGTAGAAGGTTATAAATTATCTGCAGTTATTCAAATTCAACCTGTGTACAGAATTTACTGACTTCAAGATAATTAACTCTTGAAATTAGAGTTCAGTCCAGTACCAGAGTATCAATAATATGTTGTATAGTGCAGTGTGCTATGTTCCAGAGGTGAGGTCTGCAAGGTCATTTAAAGACCAGCATTGGTCAAACTTCCAGTACATTATGAAATTCTTTTTTTTTTCATTTATGTAACAATAATTATTTGACAAAATGTTAGAAAAAATGATATTCATGCCGGCGTTGTGGCGCACGCCTTTAATCCTAGCGCAATTGGGAGGCAGAGACAGAAGTGGATCTTTGTGAGTTCAAGGCCAGGCCTGGTTACAAGTGAGTTCCAGGCACATGCTGGGGCTACAGAGAGGGACCTGTCTGCGAAAAGACCAAAAACAAAAAATTAATTATAAAATAATAAAAAAGAAGAAAAAATTAATATTTATTAGATATATACGAGTGTTGCAAACCTAGTTTATCTTCTGGGTAGTGTGATGCTTAATAAATAGGAGTGAGGGCCAGGGGATTCAGACAGGTGGGAAGCAGGGCGATTTCTGTCAGGATTGTAAATTCAAGTTGGCCCCCAAACTGGGGAGTGTGGAATGTTTCAGCTCTGAGGTATTAATCAAGAAAGCAAAAATGCCAAAAAATGTGCAGCCTCCACCCACAGAATAACCACATCCAGTTCTTTCCCCCCCCCTTCCCTCCCCCCTCCCCCACCATCCCCCCGGATTTCTTTGGTCTTTTTACCATGGGATTCCAGAAGGATTAAAACTCATAGCTAAGTTTCCAATTTGCTGTTCCACTGAACAGTGGAGAGAAGTTTAAGCCAGTTTTTTTTATCACTACTTTGCTGCTGGAAGCCCTTGATGCTCAACATTGTTGCTTCAATGTCTTTGATGGCATAGCAGCCTTTGTGTGGGGTGGGTTGGGGGTGAGGAGCAGGGTTTTGGTTTGTCGTCCAGGCTTCCACTGCCTCTGTTGCGTGCTGGGGATTAAGGGTGTAGCTACTATGCCCAGCCTTGCTAGAGATCTTTCTGACAGAATTGGTCTGAATAGGATCAAACCCTACAGTACGCCCTGCCAAGCAGATGACACTGAGACCACTGACACACATGTATCTGGGAATAAGGACGAATGGTCTTCTCAGAGGACAGCTGTGGAATGCAGGGAGACGTGTGCAGCAGAGCACCAAGGATCTATCCAGAAGACACGTGGGCGGCCATTGTCACCCCAGTGTCCTCAGGCCAGCTGACGGAAGGAAGTGCTGCGTGGAGCAGGCTCAGCATGACCAGACCAATCTAGCTGTGGTTGTGACTTCCTTCACAATAGGCTTGATTTTTCTTTTTTTCTGGAATGGCACAATCCCCACCATTTTCTTGTGATGGTCCCCAGCCTCCTGTGACTTCACTAACAACCACAAGAAAAATATTTCTTTGATGTCAAAGTACAAGCACAAACTTTAATACTATTAGAGTCTGTGGCTGAGAGTGTGGGGCTGATTACCTCCCTAGGAACCAAGTGCCCTCAGCCTTAAGGGAGTACACTCAGCACGAAATACCCTGCCGTTTGGGGAATAAATCAACTTAATAAAAATAGAGCTGAAGAAGCCAGTGCCATTTGAAAGGAAAAGGAAACAATTCAATTTAACTGGTGCTCAAAGCTTGTCTGATACACAATATTTGGTCATGACTTCGTTATGCAAAGCGGAGATGCAATCATAAAGGAACTTCTTACAAGAAGAGAGGAAGCCACTGGAGTTGGTGTCGAAACAAGGCCCTGCTGCTTCTGGTTGGTTATATACAGTTAAGTTCGTTTAGTGTCTGGTCCAGTGTCTGATGTAAGCCCACATTCTCTTCTTCGGACTGGGCAAATTTTCTTTTCCAGGTCATCAATGGTCTGTTTCCAGTTGGAAACAGTTCTCTCGGCCGAACTGGCTCTGGTATCAGCCTCCTTTCAACTTGTTCCGGACAGAAAGTTTAATTCTTCTTTCACCTTTGTCCTCTTTTCAGACATACTTTTCAGATGCAGCCATCCAGCAACTTCAGGTTGTTAGTGAGTTTGCTCCTCTTCCAGAGTCACCACACTTTAGTTCAGACACCTCAGCGCGCTCCTCGGCTCTCTCCATTTCACCTTCCAGGATGAACAACTTACGAGCTACCTCCTCGTACTTGCGAGTGGCCTCCTCAGCGATGTGTTTGGCCTTTTTGAGCTGCATCTCCTGAATCTCCATCTTCTCCTCATCTTTCATGGCCCTGTTCTTGATCACCTTCGTGCCTCTCTCGCTTTCATCTGCAACCTTCTCTGCCTCCTCCAGCTTCTGCAGAGCTGTAGCCAGCCTCTCCGCCAGTTGGATACGTCGGTTGAGAGCAGCCACATCTCCTTCAGCTTTCTCGCGCCGCTCGCGCTCGCTCGTCCAGCTCGCGCCGCGTCCAGCCCGCACTGCAGGGCCTGCGCGCGGTCCTCCGCATCGTCCTCTTGCTGCTGCAGGGCCTGGATCTTGCGCTTCACCGCCTCCAGGGAGTTGAGGCTGGCCACGGCGGGCCGCGCCTGAAATTTTAGATTACCTTCTCCATTTAATTCATGGCAAGTTGAATGCTTAAAACTATTTACCTGATACTGAATTTCTTTTATAGCAAGTACTATAATTTCTAAGTAGTATGATAACTTCTGTGTTTTAAATTTCATTTCATTAATAATAATATGTTAGCAGTTAAGACTTTATTTCAAAACTATTCCATGAAGCTGAAGGAAATGACAGTAGTAGAAATATATTTTGCTCATGTAACTACTCTACCTATAAATCATAATATTTGAAATCTATTGGCATATCAACTCAGTAATTATCTCTATATTTCCTTTGCACATTTACATGATTATTTGTTTTGCTAGAAATTAAAACGTAGGAGAAGTCCATAGCCACCCTCACCTGTGTCTTATTCTTTCCCTGATCTTTTGTCAACCTCTGTGCTTAAAATCTGTGATAGAAGTGCCTTTAATAAACTCCAAACTCTGCTTAAAATAGAAAAGGAAGGAAAGGTTAGAGAGATAGCTCAGAGGTTAAGGCGGTGGGTTGCTCTTGCAGAGGACACAGGTTTTGGCATCATAGTACCTCACATGGAACTGACAAATGTATATAACTTCAGTTCCAGGTAATCTGAAAAACCCTCTTCTGATCTCCCAGGGCATGACATCATACAGGTGCCTTAATAACTGAGGCAATATATCACTCACATATAACACAACAATAAAATATTTTTAAAAACATAGACAAGAAAATTAAACATAGGCACGAGAAATTCTTGCTAATGATTCCTTTTGACTACATTATACCAATGAATGAGAATTAAATAGAAACTTCTCAGTGTACAAAGGGATTTGACAAACAATTATAAAAATTTCAAGGTCACATTTGCCCCAGTACATATCATCCAGAGAGTTAAACCAAAACTCACGCAATGCCAAGGACTCATTCAAAGCCAACCATAATCAAAAATTTCTCAGTGAAACACTATCGATCATGTGCTTAGATTTTAAGATCTTCCTTTAGAGATGTCATTTCAGTGGGTCTTGGGGTCAGAGAGGAGCTCATCCTATTTCTACCAACCATACCAGATGTGTTGTGAACTACTCAGTATCTTACCTTTTCACCCTGTTGCTGGAGAAAGGATTCCTTAATGAAAACCAATCCCCTACTTTTATTTTGGCTCATAGTTTTAGTGTCACAGTCCATCCATGACAAGATGTCAAGCCCTCAGGAGTGTGAAGCAGCTGATCACTTTACCTTCACAGTCAGAAAATGGTGAAAAAGGTAAGAAAGTCCCCAGGAAGGATCACGGGTTTGCAAGGGGAAACTAGCACAAAGACCAGTAGGTGAGTTTCTTGAGGCTGGGTCAGGCCAAAGATGATGAATTCTGTACCGCTGATCTGTGCTTGGTCTCCATCCCTTCCTAACTAGATCCAAATATGTCATCTGTTACACTTGCTTTTCCTTCTTTTTCACAACTCAACTCCATATAAAAGTCATATTTTCCATGACCAGCGCATCATACTTAAAAACAACTGCTACCCCATCTANTATATATATATATATATATATATATATGCAATACAAGTTGGAGAGAACAACAACAACAAAAGAATGGGGAAAAAAGACTGAAATAGTGAAGTTCTCTAAAAAACAATAAGCCTCTGCTTTGAAAAAAAAAACTCTGGAAAGACTCAGAAAAAGATGCAAGACATGTATGGCAGAGTGCAGGAACTCAGGTGGGGTGGGGGACATGGAAAGGGAAGTGACTCTAAATTTGATTGAGAAATGATGTATGGAAATATTTTAATAATAATAATAAATTTTTAAAAAATGAAATGAGAAAAAAACCTGCAGTGGCCAGAGGGGTACAGTTAGGGAGTAGGTAGGTAGGGGAAGTTTAGCCAGAACAGCGAGAAGTGGGCAGTTGATTCTATGGAATGGCAGCTCGAAATACTGACATGTCTACCATTACCGCGAGGTCAGAAAACCAGTAGCAGGATCCCAAGTGATTCGCCTCAAAGGCAGCCACAGCAAAGCTCTTCCCAATGTGGGAATTGGGAACTGTTTATACGGAGGGCAGAACTGCCCAACTGAAATCTTGAGGGAGTTACTTTACCTGTTTGGGAGATGGGTGTCAGAGTGTTTTAGGACACCTCCTACTGTTCCCCAATGACAGAGCATTAGGTTAACATTTGTGGAAAGATGTTTCACACTAAATTCTTTCATCCTTTAAAGAAGATCAAAGTAAGTTTACATCATCTCAGTAATGTAGAGGAAATGGCAAAAGTAAAAGAAATCAGTTAGTATGAATCTGAGGTCACAAATTAACAGTGTGAAAAAGTCATTGAAAAATTAGCATAGTGACCAGCATAGAACTAGACCTGGGGAAATGGGCAAGAAGCCTCAACCTTAGCCAAGTAACTATTGGCAGAGGATCACTGCCAGGTGAGAGAGTTGATCTTCTTCAAGAGAGTGACGCCAGACAGGCTGACCAGGCTCCAGTTGTCGAACTCACACCAAGGGACATCTGGGGACACAAACTTGACTTGATAGGTCTTAACATGTATGACAGAATGCATAAACTCCAGTGGATGGGCTATGGGGGGGATGTAGACAGGGGAAGGGCCTAAATATAATTCAGATGTATTGTATGAAATTCATAAAAAAATCAATAAAAATATGTTGCAAAAAAGAAAAATAGGATAGCAGATATACCTGCCAAATGCTCCTATATTCTTTGATCTAGGGATAATATATAAAATGTTTACCAACTGGCATATCATGAGTAAAAAATCAGTAAAAGTGGAGAAAGACCAGAATGGTAGAAAGGCAGAGGCCTAGAAATTCTGACAGTGCATTGGAGAGGTTGTGGTAACCAAGGCCTTAGCATGTATTATAACAACCTGTGGAGAAAACAATCTTTATACTGTCTCAGTATTAGTGCTGCCTTTATATACTTCATCTGTTGATAACATGACCATTCGTCGTCTCTAGTACCCTGATATTCTGCCTAACAATAGATAGGGCCTTGCTTACTTTCAGTAGTGCATATTTTTGCATCGCTAGCTGTGTACTTTGCTTCATTCCCTTCAGGTCATTTGGTGCTAAGGTAAAATGGATCACTACCTGGTTTTAGTTACAGGTAACTCACAAGAGTTTGATTATTGGGTTTTAAACATTAAAAATGATCATCATGAGTACGTTGAGTTTACAATAAAATGTACATAAATATACAAGTCAAATTAATATTTAATTAATAATTACTCTTCTTGCAGAGGACCTGGGTTCGGTTCCCAACACCCAAGGGTGACTAACTCCAGTTCCAGGGGATCTGATGCCCTCTTCTGGACTATGCAGGCATTGCACTCATACAGGCAAAAGAATAATACACATAAAAATAAAAATAAAAAAGAGAATCTTTTTAAAAAAATCACTCTTCCTACACATTTTTCACTTATCATAGCAACTGATACAAATAAACACCATTTCCTTGCAGTCATTGTTCTTCCAACCAGGATGGGAGAAATGGCAGTGAAAGACTTCAGTTGGATAAAAGTTCTAAGAAATTATGAAGACTTTTAATTGGAATACATTTTGCAATTAAAATTTTAGGAGAAATACAAGTTTGTGGTAAATATTACAACAATAGCTCATTTTAAATAGAATAAAGAACACAGAATACATAAAGAACACAAGAATACATCTTGTTGGGTTTAGTTTTCCTGAGGGGGGGAAAAAATGTCTGTTCAACGCCTCAGATAAGGCACCAAAAACAGAACAAATTTATAACTTCACTAAAGTCCAATGAGGTTATTGGGCTGACTTACAGATGTGAACAAAAGTTCCTGGGGGAAAAAACTGTACCTTACACTAAATCTTCTGTAAGGCTGCTGAACTGATTGGAACTTCAGTGATATAGAGAGGTTGGAATCAGATCCAGAACCTCCTTTGGCCTAGCTTTACTGCTCCCAAACCTTCATAGCCATCACTTTCCCGCCATTTTGTTTGATCTAACATTTTGGAACTATTTGGTAAATCATTTGGAATGTATAGACATAAACTTCAACCAACCAAAAGGTTGAGAATGCCTTCAGGTAGCCTCTGAGGTCCAAACTTGAGACTTCATTGGTTTTCTTTAACCTACTTACCTCATGTTTCCACCAATGCATTTGAAAAGTATCTTGAGCAGGACGTGGTGGTGCATGCCTTTAATCCTAGCACTTGGGAGGCAGAGGCAGGTGGATCTCTGTGAGTTCAAGGCCAGCCTGGTCTACATACTGAGCTCCAGGCCATGGCACACACATGCCCACACTCATAGATAATTAGGCAGATAGAGTAATATAGATAGATAGATTATATATATATATATATATATATATGACAGGTGATAGATACATAGATAGTAGATAGATGGTAGATAGATAGATAGATAGATAGATAGATAGATATAATGATATTTAGCTGGGACTAAAGGGAGACCATGTCTCAAAAAGACAAAAAAAATTAAAAAAAAAAGAAAAGTGTTTTGATTTATGATTGTCTTTGTTTTATCACTATCAAAGCTTCATGAAACTGTTATCACATTGGAACATGGAATTGGAGGTAACTTGAATCTGTGTTCTCAGGCCATGGGCACTCATACTTGGCTCTAGAATAAACTATCCCTGTGAGGTAAGAGTTATGTTTTTATGTTGACAGTTTTGGGAAGCCCTGTGTAGCACCACAAAAGAACAATCCACTTTCCACTGGAGGAATAAACTAGACAGAGCTAGGTATCAGTATAGGCCATCCAAACTATGCACCAGTTGGCACATGTGGCCTGGAATGTTGATAGTGTAGCACATGGGGTACACAGCTGAGATGGACTGTCGGTAATGATGCTCCCCCGACAGTCTTCATGGTGCCTTCCTCCACTATGAAGACCAACCAATAGGAAAAAAGACTCCAGCTCATGCCCAGCTTGACTTCTCCATGTCCTGCAGCCAAAGAATTTGATGGTATCTTCAGCAATATGACCAGAACATGTAGTTTGGTTTGCAACCACAGCCATGACAACAGTGCTCACCATTTGGGGGCCTCTGGGGCCTCTGGGGCTCTTTCTGGATCCTCTCTGAGGCATGTCCACCAGGATTTTCATTTAACACTCTGTGGTTGGCAGAATGTCTTTTCTCTCGCTTTGTGGTGGCACACACCTTTAATCCTAGTACTTGGGAGGCAGAGGCAGGTGGATTTTTGTGAGTTCAAGG
Source organism: Rhizomys pruinosus (assembly GCA_009823505.1). Classification (NCBI taxonomy): domain Eukaryota; kingdom Metazoa; phylum Chordata; class Mammalia; order Rodentia; family Spalacidae; genus Rhizomys; species Rhizomys pruinosus. The sequence goes on along the minus strand of VZQC01004283.1, from coordinate 4,868,065 downwards.
CCAGCCTGGTCTACAGAGTGAGTTCCAGGACAGCTGGGGCTACAGGGAGATCCTGTCTTGAAAAGACAAAAAAAAACAAAAACAAACAAACAAAAAAACCTCATTTTGCTGTTTTTATTATTCTTCCAGATGTTTCTCTAAGTCTGTAGGCCACTCAGAGGTTAGCATTAAAACACTCATATAACGAAACTTTTTCATAGACAGTAGGAGCTCTGAAGGCCCAACACCATCCATTCCAAGTAAGTGTCAGTTAACCTCCAGTGCCACACCTAAGGAGAAGCTAAGGTGAATAACCACGGTCAAAGTAGCATGAAAAGATTCCCTTATTTATATCAAGTGTTTCCTCGAAAAGAACAATGTCGGAAGCCAGTGGGACAGCTCAGCAGGCAAATGTGCTGGCCATCAAACCTGGCAACCTGAATTCAAACACTAGGAGCCACATGTTGAAGGAGGGAACCACATGCGGAAGGAGGGAACCAACTCTCACAAGTTTTCCTCTGACCTCTACACATGCACCATGGCACATATGTGCCCACACTCATAGACAGATAATTAGGCAGATAGAATATATATATATATATATATATATACAGATGATAGATAGATAGTGTCATATAGTAATGATCTTTTACACTTTTTTTTTTTTGGTATTTTGAGACAGGGTCTCCCTTTTTAGTACCAGGTGTCCTGGTGCTCGCTCTGTAACCAGGCCGCCGTGAACCCACAGAGATCCACCTATCTCTGCCTCCCGAGTGCTGGGATTAAAGGCGTGTGCCGAAAGAGCAATTTTTAGGAAGTGCTGTGGTTGAAAGGCACTGCCTTATTTAGCTCTCTATCATCCACAGATGTTCTCCATGAGTAGTTTTGTTTCTTTAGTTTCTGATGCTGCCATTGGGTGACCATCCATCTCTTCATCCCTGACAGTGGGACCAACTCAAGCTACTCAGTTCAACCTAGGGCCAAGGGGTTGAGAGAAGGTGCCCTCTTGACAGTTTCAAATGACACTCATTCAGATTGGCTTCCTGTGTCTGACAAGCTATGGGCCGGCACACCAGTGCAGACTTAAAGGGTGCCTTACTTCCTGCTACACAAGGCTGCTGTGAGTCTCAGGCTAGTCAAATAATTTCCACCTTTGATATACTTTTTGTAGTAGAAAAATGTGCCTAGCTTACTATGAGAGTATAACTGTCTATTAGTGGAGTAAGCTTAGTTTTTTTTTTTCATCAATATGATTTTTATGTATAGCTTTTCTGAACTATTGTTCAGGCTTTAAAGCCTTCCAGAAGCTCACTAGCACAGAATTTGACTTGTAGTCATTTTTCTCCCTTAGGAACATGTAGGAATGACTTTTATTAATGGACATAATCTAGACCAATGACAATTAATCCCAGCAAGACCATGTGCTCTTGTATCTTGGCACCTGATCTCATTTCCTAGGCCAATTTAATTTGGTACTTCACTGAAAAAGATAATGAATGGATGAAAGAATAAATGCATTTGTCCTTGAGAATTAATATATCAAAAGCCGAAACATGGTGCCTCATCTCCATTGGACATAATGGAGATTGGAAAGGAGACCTGACATTGAATGAGATATGCTAGAACTAGAAAGGAATTCTGATGGTCTGCACTGAGCAGGCTGGTGCCAAGCTTGGATTTCTCCAGCTGAAGCTGGAGAAGCCATTTTTACTATAACTATGGGTGGGGCCAGACTCAGGACAAAGTTCCAGGGACGGGGTCCCAGCAGACAGCTCCGAGAGACATCCCAGGGAATGGGCATTCCTTGGCTTTGCCCACTCTTAAAACTAAATTTAGGATTTAGCCATTTACTCGTTCGGATAATTTAATGTCTCATAGTAACACTGAACTGTGGTGCCTTGTGTGTGGAAGACTTCTCTGAACTCATAAGGCGGAGGCCAGGAGATTCGAGAGGAAAGGAAAATTAGAGAATATCTCGTACACACATGTATTTGGGTGAGAACTGAGAGCCAGGCTTTCCTTGATAACTCATTGATAGGCACCTGGAAAAGCCCTGAGGACGAAGGGAAGTTTTGAACATTCACACTCATGCTCATATGTCAATGACAACAAACACAAAGCTTTCTAGATAGCTTACACAGGCAGTATTAACTGTGCTCATTTTCAGCTTTTCTCTCTTTTACCAGACCCTAGGTTCAAGTCCCAGAACCCACATGGCAGTTAACAACTGTCCATAACTCCAGTTTCAGGGGGATCTGAAGACATTTTCTCACCTCTGAAAGCATTTCACAACATGGGTGGACCTACCTACAAACAGGCAATACACTCATACACATAAAATAAAAATAAAAAAATATTTTTTAAAAAAGCCAAAGAGAATGTTTAAGGATTTTAACAATTTAGCCCCATAAGAATAATTATAATTACCTTACAGTTATTAGAAGTTGGTTGGTATCCATAATACTTGTAAGGCCAATGTTTACTCCAGAAGATCTAAGAATGGTGGGTCATGCACTGAAGGAATCAAGTAAACTAGACAAAAATTAAGTTCATTAAGGTCATGGTGTATTAGGAGCCACATTGGTCATTATGACTATTCCAAATGGGTTCTACTTTCTTTAGGACCATTAATAAAGAAGGAAGAGATACAGGATAATTCAAGTCTTGGCAGTGATTAAGTGGCTGCACTTGGCAAGGCCTCTCTTCATGGTCATGCTCCAGGGAGAAAAATAAAGCTCTAGAAATCAGAACAAGGAAAATTTAGACAGAGGTAGCAAACCACCCTAACCTGTATCCATTCAACCTAGATCTCTGATTTTCTTCTTTCAAGCCTGGGCTGAAGTTTAACCAAGAAAATAAAAATGGCCTCTAATGGATAGGAAAAGGATGCTTTAGTTTGTGTCTATTTACAAATACACGCTGATTGTAGATATAAGTCTTCAAACATCTCTTCAACCCAAATATAGCCAGGGAGAAACACAAGTTTGGTGATACTTAAAGGGAGATATTTTTATTGGTTTGATTCTCCTTGATTATGATTGCTAACTGCCACAGACTCATGAATTTATAAAAATTCAGAGATATTAGTGACTTCAAAAATCAATTGTTCTGACACTTTGTCACTTCTAGTTCCTAATGTAGCTTCTATTAGATTTAATTTTAAAAGAAGTAAATGCCTTTTTTGAATATCAATAAATTGCCAATGTACTATTTTGAACTCTGCAGAAGATCTAGCTCTGGAAATGGGATTTGTTTCTCCTACTTTAGACCCGAGCTTTTGAAATCTGATGTCTTCTGAAAGCCCACAAATCAGGCTGGCCTCCTGACTCAGTGACCATAAGGAAGACAAAAATAGCTCTATAATAACAATATTATGCCCTTAAAAGCATCTAAGGAATTTAATATGACCAACAGAAGTTATTATTCTAAGGATATCTACCTCCTAGGCAACAGAAGAAGAGGAAACATCCTTAAGCTTGCCACTCCCTAAAACAATAAGAGGGAAGGCAACTCCCTGGCTAGCCTAAAGATAACAGAGAATTTGCTTATCACATTAAATGCAAAATACTAAAGTTTTAAGGCCAAATGAATTTGTTTGGGAACCTATCTTAAAATATATTGGTTGAATTTTTCATAACTCAAATTGGACTATAAAAAGTTTTGTTTACCCAAAACTTATTGATTCAGATTACACTGGTCGAATTCTTACTATAGCTTATTTTTAGCTCCTCAAAAAAACTGACTTTATCTTCTTTGGCACAATTGGTTTATTGTTTACTTTTGTGAATCGCTTTTTTGAAATCTTCATTAGAAACTTACAAGAGGATGTCAGCATAATACAGCTCAGCACAAGTCTTGTCACATTTATCTTCTAGTAATCTGCACCCTTTGTCTACTGTGACCTTTACAAAAGTCCCTAGACTGCTTTAGTAGCACTGTACCAACCTTACTTATAAGCTAGACCTGATTTATGTGTAGTCTAAGATTCACCACAGTCTCTCTTAGCTTTTCAATGTCATGCTCCACCAAGGGATTCAGCATAGTGTTAAAGCTCCACCTTAGTCCAAAGTCCTTGCCAAATTCATTTCTTTATCTCTGGTGAACACAGTCCAATGTTATGGTACAGGGAATTGCGAATAAAATATCATCTGTCTCTCACAAGCCTAGTTCTCTCAACAATGTCTGTCTCTTCTATTGGCTTTCACTTCTTGATATTCAAGGGGATCTCAGTCAGCAACAATCAAGTGTCACTAATGGCTCACATAAACCAGTCTACGTGATTTTCTCTATAGTGCAGGTTATGGAACTTTGTCTCAAGGAGGGATCAGTAATTACATTACTCAGTGTCTATGGTTCCACAGCACTCAGACTGATTCCATCTGCCCTTATGTCCTGTAGTCTCCCAAACTAGTGCATGAGAGATTCTTTCATTTTCTGCATAATAAGTCGGTCCTTCCCACCGTGAGCAGTTCAGTTTCTTAGTTTCTGTGCTGAACCATTATTGAGGCCCTCATCTGCATGCCAAATTATAGCTTTTCTCTTCTTTTGTATTAAAGGTCAGACCTGAGGAATATCTCTTATCATTTCTATCTCATTCTCTTCTTTCTTACATTCTGACCTTTTCCATGGGTTCTAAGACAGGACAGAAAGTGAGGGAATTATGATGGCATGAAAAAAAAAGGCTGGGAGAGGGAAAAGGCTCCTCTCCACAGATCTGATTAACTTCTATTGAGAAAGGCTGGAGACTTCAGACTCAGTTAATAAAGACCTAATAGCCCACAGAGATAGTTTTTCCAAAAGACATCTTGTCAAGAAAATATATAAATTGTACTTACTTAGGGCCAGAACATGCATCCCCAAAGACACCTCAATCAAAGATTTCAAGGTTATTAGGCTATGCTTACTTGGGTCCAAAATTGTACAAAACTGAGTTTCTAGCACTCCCTTCTTTTCCTAAACATAAACAGCACCCCCTCTTAAATCCACCATAAAATTTTGTTTACAAAAAGGAATTTAAATTTTTTAAAAAGTTTTAGGTATATGAGTTCATTGCCTGCATGTATGCAAGTGCACCTGTGTCGTGCACTGCAGATCAAAAGAGAGCATCAGATTCCCCTGGGACTGGAGTTACAGATGGTTGATAACTGCCATGTGGGTACTGAGAATCGAACCCAGTCCTTTGCTCTTAAGAGTAGCCAGTGCTCTTAAAAGCTGACCCATCTCTCTAGCCCCTGAATTAACTTTTAAATTATTATAAGTTGTGTGCTTTAAGGAATGTTTAAAGAGAGGAAAAAATTCCTTAGCAATGTTGAGAGATGTAACCTAAGAGCCACAGAAATGTTATGGATTCTCATTGTAAATAAAATTAAATCTAAGCACTATTGTGTTAAGAAGCCCTCAAGTG
>VZQC01004283.1:4820182-4857682 GCA_009823505.1 Rhizomys pruinosus | reverse complement strand
AAAATGTTGCTAACCTAGGTATAGCTCAAAAGTATTAGAAATGCAAAAATAAAAGAAAGCATTTCATTCTTGTTTTATATCATAACAGTAACGGTGTGGCTGGAAAATAGGGACTGGAAAAAGCATCAAAATTAACACATGATAATCCCAGCACTTGGGAGGCAGTGGCAGGCAGATCTCTGAGTTTAAGCCTAGCCTGGTCTACATAGCAAGTTCCAGGACAGCTGGAGCTACAGGGAGACCCTGTCTCAGAAAAAGACAACAACAACAAAAAATGAACCCATGAAAGAAGGTGAAGCCCACTGACAAATAAATACTGGAAACCCTTCCCCAGTGGACTACAGGAAAGAAGCAGAGCTTGTGTGAGAAAGTCCATCATTATCACAGGCAGTCAGAGGAGAAGGCAGTGCAAAGTAAATGTCCTATTAATGGCTGCGACCCTTTACAGGGAGGCCTTTGTGAATATAGGCCTTTCAAAATAATCACAAGTTATTTTGGAACTATCTTTTTTTAATTCTTGTCTTTTGCAGTACCCATTAACACTCTGTCCTGCAGTATAACCCATTTTCCTGTCTCCAAAATAATTGCACATCTAACAAGGAATAGCTATATGACATGCATGTTACAGATACCTCTAAGAGGTATGGAAGTAAAACCTGCTTTGAGTTTTTGGAAGTAAAACTGTGTCACATTTCCACTCATGCTCACTTTTCTTTTCTGCTCAGAGACAGCAATTCAGTAAAGCAAAGGAGGGGTCCACAAAGCACACAGATTGTTGAACTTCACCAAATATGGGAAGCAATTTTTTCCTCCTGTATAGATCTTTGATGTCACACTCCTTTGAATATATGGAAGAGAATTCTTTCAGAAATAAAATGGTTTTCAGGTGCTTAATGTTTTTCAGTGTGATTAAGAAGATAAAATTGGGGTGAATGGTGAAACTACAGCAATATAGTCTGGACACTCATTTGATCAACTTGATTGAACACACAAGCCCCCCCTGCTGGATGATGGGACCCATGGGCTGTGTGGGTTTGGGCACAACTGCCTGCAAATTGGTTTTACATGAAGGATGCTTGTACTCATAAATTATCACTTATTGTTTAAAAAATGAAAAAAACTGAGAGAAAGATGCAGGACAGTTATGGCAGAATGCATGATCTGGGATGGGGTGGGGGTGGTGGGGGGGGAGAGAAAGGGAAATATGCCTGAACTGAATTGGAAAATGATGGATGAAATACACAAAGCATCAATAAAAAAATGAAAATTAAAAAAAAAGAAGACAGCATTTAAATTTTTTTCAGAAAAAAATACACCTAACAGCCAGGCATAGTAGCTTGCACTTGCAAACACAGCACTTAGGAGGCTGAGGCAGGATGATTATAAGAGTTCAAAGCCATACTGGGCCACATAAATGACAACTTTCAAAGATTATTTTTCAGCCATAACATGAAAAGTAAAATTCAAAATCAGTCCATTGAGGTTTCTCAAAGATATCTAAAGAGGGTGTTGTAGGCTGGGCATTTTATTTTATTTTATTTTATTTTTGTCTTTTTGAGACAGGGTCTCCCTATAGACCAGGCTGGCCTTGAACTCACAGAGATCCGCCTGCCTCTGCTTCCCGAATGCTAGGATTAAAGGTGTGTGCCTGGCTTAAAGACGGTTCTTAGACACCCTGTGGGTACCGAGGATCGAACCCAGGTCCTCTGCAAGATCAGTCTGCGCTCTTAATCGCTGAGCCATCTCTCCAGCCCCGGCTGGGCATTTTTATCTTCTCCTTCCTATTTATCCAAATCCATAATGTAATAATTGGAGTTGAGTCCCTTATGGAATAATTAGACCCAGGGTACTGAGATCTCATGAACTATATGAATGCCCTTATAAAAGAGGCCCCAGAGCAGGGAACTAACCCAGTGGTAGAGTATATCCTGAAGTTGGCAAAGCCCTGAGTTTGATCATCATTACAATCCAAGGTATCAGAGGCACCTCAACCCATTTACCTGTTAGGACACAATAAAAATGTCACTCTACAAATCAGGAAGTAGGCCCTCGCCAGACACCAAATCTATAAGTACCTTGACCTTAGATTTTCCACCGTCCAGAACTGTGAAAAATAATTTCCTGGTGATGACAAGCCACCCCGCCAATACTATTCTGCCATGGCATCCAGACTGACTAAGACAGAAAGTGTCTTAGTTCCAAGGGCTTCTGTTACAGCTAATTACAGGTTAGATAGTTTAAAAGAACAGAATTTATTCTTTCATGGATCTTCATTAAGATCTTGTTAAGACACTGTCCTTCTGAAGTTCTCAGAGGAGGATTCCTTATCTTTTCAGGTTTTAGTAGCCATAGCATTCGTTGGCATGTGGCACCACTATTCCGTTGTCTACTTCTTGCTTTTCATGTTGTCTGCTGTGCATGTCTCTTACCAGGACATGAAGCATGACAGATCAAGGGCACACCCAACTCCATTCATGCTATCTGCCACTATCTGGTTTCCCAGAAATGTCACATTCTGAGGTAATAAGAGAACTTCTATGTATCTTTTTGAAGAACAAATTTTAATTTATTATTGGGGCCTACCAGTCTAACACTTGTTTTCCACATAAGTTCTGAACCAACAGATAATTAAATGACTACAGATGTTAAATATGTTTTTCATATGTTTCTGGAAAGTTGTATCTTTTGAAAAGTGCCAGTTTGGCTTATTCACAAGTTTGTTGGCTAAATTATTGGTCCTTTTTTGTTGTTGTTCTAGTTATGTATATATCCTAGGTCTTAATCTTTTGTCAAATTAATAGTTGATAAATATTTTTTGTAATTCAGTTAGCTGTCTCTAGTAATTGTTTCCCTTTCTGGGCAGAAGCTTTTTAATTTGATTTAATCCCATTTTTATATCTTGCTATTATTTCCTGAACTATTAGTGTCCTATTCAGGATGACATTGCCTATGAGTAGATCTTGAGGTGATTTCCTTTTTTTTTTGTCCTGAGTAGCTGCAAAATTTCAGACCTTCTTTAAAGCCTTTAATCCATTTTCAGATGATTTTTATATAAAGATCTAAATTCATTCTTCTACATGTATATACCCAATTTTCCCAACACCATTTGTTGATGAGACTGTCATTTCTCCAATGTATGTTTATTTACACCTTTGCTGAGAAGCAGATGGTTATAGATATATAGGTTTATTTCTGGGTCCTCTATTCTATTTTGGTCCACATGGCTCAGAGGTATTTTTGCTAGACCGTAAAGTTTTTGTTATGATGACTGTGTGGTATAATTTGAAATCAGATATTTTGATACCTAAAGTTATTTTTAAATGTCTGTATTTAGACCACCAGTATGATTTGCTATCTACAAGAAAGCTGAATCATTTTATTTTAGACTAAGATAAAATTGTCTCCAGTATTTTGTGTAACAACAGCATTTGGAATTGCAAATATCCACATCAAGGAGCAGAATGTAGCTCAGTGATAGTATGCTTGCCTAGCATACATGAGGTCATGTTTGGGCCTCAGCACAAAAAGATTCACATACAGACCTACTATGTGGGCTAGACTTTCTGATTTGCTTCAAATGAAAATGATGTTGCAAAAGTGATTGTCACTTCTCAGATTAAATTTCTATGGAATACCGCTTTCTCTTTGTTTGCTTTCTCCAGCTGGTTTTCATGTCACTTGCTCCAGGGGCTCTGTGGAGAAAATCATGTGATTAGGGATTTTTAGATCAGATTCTCCATCTTATTGAGCCTTCAGACAAGACTGCATCCTGGCTCACAGCTTGACTGCAAACTAATGATCACTTCGATCCCAAGATACTTCATTAAGCCTTGACCAAGCTGCCTGCAGAAACTGTGGTATAGATGATGACTGTTTTAAATGTTTGTGTTACTACATGGTTGAGAAACTTTTTACGTAGCCATTGATACTTAATACGGGGAGAAGAATAAAAAGCAAAAATATTATTGTCAATCTCATGAACTTGCAAGTCTTTTTTCCAGTAACTCAAAAAAATTTACGTATTCAAATATGTTTTTCTTGATCAATAAAATGTCAAATACCAAAGAGATAGAAAGAACAAAATTCTACCTCTGCACTTACATGATTGTATAGTCCTCTCTCAAAGTAATCATGAAGTTATTTTGGTGGTCTTTTTCTCCAGCTTAAATATTCATATAAGGTATTTTATTTTATAATAACAAGATAGAATAGTCTTTCACTTTTAAAAAAATTGCCTGTCCTGGAATCCTTCCCACAGCCGGGCACAAAAATAAACTTATTATGTTAACTCTTAGTCTATAATACTAATATAATCCCATATTATTTTATTTAGTTTATCCCTTTGTGATATACATTTGGGTTGTTTTTTAATAGTACTATGTTTGAGAGTGTTGTGATTTATAGTTCTACAGTTTACCTGATTGAACCCATGAATTAGTACATCCCTAAGACAGAATTGGAGAGATGAGGCTATAAAGCACATGGGCATTTAGGGAACATTTTCCTAATTGTTCTATTGAGTACAATAACACCGTTCTTTGCTACAGCAGCATAGTAAAATCATGAGCTTCTCCATACCTACTTCAATGCCAGATACTTTCCATCTTTTGAAAACATTCCACCCTCCTTTTCCCCTCCAGGTAGATGGCACATTTTCTATTTTTTTCTACTTTCTCTATTTTTCAAAATTGTTTATGTCTTTAAACAAAATGTTAGTTTTTCATAAAGAGTAAATTTAAACATTTAAACAGTAGGAAGCACTTTTAAATCTGAAAATAAGTAATAAGTTTAGTGAATTTAAATTAATTAATTGAATAGAAGCTTGTTGAACCTCTCATTTCCTTCATATCATAATACCTTGCAGTTTATGTTAGTAAACAATATATGTATTTATCATATTGATTTGAATAAATTGCTTATTGGGTTTGTTGGTTACCAATAAATATTTATCATATTGATTTGAATAACTTTCTTGTGGGGTTTCTTTTCCATGTGCTATTAAAATATACAGTAAGCCCTCAGAATCTAGACCATTTCTAAGAAAGAAAAAAATTACCAGGTTTCCTTGGAGAAAGAACTAAATCAACAGCGTGGCAGAGAAATCTGAGATAAAACTGGAACATCTGATACCAACAAGCATGAAAGTGCCACAGAATGGTGGGAAGCTCCCCAAAGAACAGAATGCAGTATATGAACATTTCCTGTTGTATGCAGTTATATTTGTATAACTATTATATCATGTGTGCATATTTATATATATATATATATATATGTATATTATATCCTGTTATATATCATGTATTTATATACATCTGTATACACATAAAGGAGTCTGTTTTAAGGAGCTGACTCACACCATTATGGAGGTTGGCAAATCTGGTATGTTTAGTGTAACAACCAAATTGTCAAACTCAAATAAGATTTCTATATTATGGTTTTGTGTCACATTTCTTCATTGTCAGAAAACTTTAGGTTAATTCATCAAATGACTTAGTGACAGGTTAAAAGTAACCTTTTTTTAAACCTAGAGATGCCTAATGTTAGTCATAGATACAAAATATTTTCACTGTACATGAATGTTTGGCCATGGAAGTGAGCACCATAGCCTAGCCAAGTCGAATAAAAATTAATCACCTCAGATACATTGATATAATCTCAAGGTAATGCACCATAAACATATTAATTATTAAGGGAGAAATTAATACCTTAAAAGACAAGAAAGTATACATTTAACCAGTTAATAATGGTTAGTATCACTGATAATGAAGCTAATTCTAATATAATGCTAAGTATTCCTATAAAAAATGCCTCACATCTAATTACAAAAGAATATCTAGTTGAAAGACAGTGCATAAAAATAGTTAGCCTGTCATAAAAAATGTGAAGTTTATGAAAGACAAGAAAGTGGTGGAGCAAGTCACAAGCAAGAGACTAAAGGGACTTCGCCAGTGAATGCACTGTCTTGAATTGGCAGCTCAAAAAAGTGGAAGATGCCAGGGGCTGAAGAAAAAAGAGTTTGAACAGACACTATTCCTCTGGAGGACAATTGACACCAATTTTTAAATGAACCTGTGGTATTATATAATAGCTGCATCAATTTTCTTGACTTTAAGAATAATACTATGATGACTTAAAAGTATACCTTTGGCCAGGCCTGGTGATGCATTTTTTTTTCCTTTTTTAATTGAAGTTTTGTATATTTCATACAAGATTTCTTAATCAAATCTAAACCGTCTCCCCCCTCTCTGCCCCCCACTCCACCAGAGTTCATGCATTCCACCATATGTGACTTTCATCGTTTTCTCAGTCTTTTTGAATTACTGGCTGCAGAAGTTTCCTGTTTCCGTCAGGTCTTTGACCCAGTGTTGTTGTTCCGTCCAAATTGTATCACTCCAAAATATGCCTAGATACATGGCACACAAATATCAAAATTATGACTTCTGAAAATAAACTATAGGTCAATTCCAAAACAGGTTCAGGGATTCATATTTTGACAGTAGAGTTTCATTCAGATAAGGAAAAATATTACTTTGCATTCCTACATTATATAGCAAGTTGATGAGTAACAGATTCAGGTTTATATTTACTAAAAAAGGAAAGGAAAAAAGAAAAGAAACACGGGAATTATTCCGTTTGCCTTATAAAGAGAGATGCGGTCCCAGAAATGAGAGACACCATATGTTGTTTCTTTTTCTGGGACTGTGTTACGAATGGCTTCTCATTCCATTCATTTTTAATCCTAGCTCTTGGAAGGCAGAAGCAGGAGGATCACATTGAGCCTTAGGCCAAACTGGTCTACCTATTGAGTTCCAGGCCAGTTGGGGCTACAAGGAATATCTGTCTCAGAAAAACAAAACAAAACAAAACAAAACAAAACAAAAAAATGAATACATCTTCATTCAGGAAATACTTTAGCAGTCAAACAGCAACATGTCTTCGACTTATTTTCACATAATTCAGAAAAGAAAGAAATACAATAAAGGGCCAAATCAACCTGCTTTAAGAATAAGGAACTCGGGAAACAAACTTAATTTTTACGTTAAATCATCTTAAAGAGAATGCTACAAGGTGATACTGTACAACAGAGAAATTATAGAGAACATTTGTATGTGCCAATCCCAAAGTTATTGCTCTACAGATTTTGTGTAAAACAAATGTGGACAACAGCGAATTATATCTACATTTAACTCAGATGCATTACCGTTTTTATCAGAGTCTGTAAACCAATGTTGTTTAATATACACATATTTACTTTTACTAAGTCCTAAAACACCATGTATCCTGTAGACAGTGTCTAGGCNAAAACTCTCTATTTCCTTAAAGAAGCAAAGAGAGAGGTTTGTATTGAGCTAAGTATCAAACAGAATCTCTGAGGAAATATTCAACTTTCAAAGAATTGATATCATAAGAAACCCACCCCAACATTTTCTCCTTTCAGTAAATTATATTATGATATAATTTCAAACTTTGTGAAAAATCTGTGAGAATCATATATTTACACATATGTATATTACATTGTATAATTCTTTTTTATAATGTTTTATGATGTTTGTGTATTTCAGACATCATTTCTCAGTTCAATTTAGACATATTCCCTTTCCTTCCCCCACCCCAACCCACAATCATGCATTATGATCATAACTGTCCTGCATCTTTCTCTGAGTCTTTTTTTATGTTTAGGAATTCACATTTTCCCTCCTTTAATTTTATATTGTTCTAACATATGAATACATACTTTCCACTCATATGCAGTAATTACAGAGTCTGAAGTAAGTGGTAGATCGATTCTAGAGCCTGTTAACGATATTACATTATAACAACATAGTTGCTTTCAGAAAAGAAATATAATTACATAATGTTGTTCAGCTTACCTTTCATCTGACATTTGGTGTTGCATCCCAAATGAGGGTACCATTGTCGATTGTTTTCTGGGACTGTATTACTTCACTTAGCATAATGGCTTTGAGTTCCTTCTTCTTTTTTTTTTTTAATTTAATTTTTATTGATGCTTTGTGCATTTCGTACATCATTTTCCAATTCAGATCAGGCATATTTCCCTTTCCCTTTCCCCCACCCCCAACCCATCCCGATCATGCATTCTGCATAACGTCCTGCTCTTTCTCTCAGGTTTTTTTTTTTTCATTTTTAGCTATAAGTGATATCCTGAGTACAGGCATCCTTCGTGCAAAACAACTGCAGGCTGTTGTGCCCAAACCCCACCAGTCCCACCCATTCAGTGGGGGGTGACAGGTTTGTTTGTTCAATCAAGTTGATCAAATGAGTGTCCAGACTACATCGCTGTAGTTTCATTGTTCACCCCAATCGCAGCCTTTACATTCTACCACGCCCCCTCTCCGCGGATTGTTCCCTAGGCTTAGAAAAGGGGCACAGGTGGATGAGAAGTAAAACAGTCCCCTCTCTCTGGAGCTGTTCCTTGGACTCTGGTCATTCTGGCTGTTTCCTTTCATGGGCTGACAGTTTGTCCAGGAGTAACCTTTCGATCCTACTAATGAAGCACAAGCAATTAGATATATAGGATTTAAAGCAGCACTATAGTTATGGTAGGTTACTTTGGCATAGACACACATATGTTTGGATGATATGTTAATCTATGAGTTACATTTTCCCCCCTGTTAAATATGACAGTCTTCTTGTGGCTTATAACATCTCCCTAACCTGTAAGGATGTAAGCTTGTGCATCAGCCATGGGTTATTCCTCCAAAGAGAGAGCCAATAGCCAATTAAGATTTGGGATATACAGGCACACGGCTGCCTTCTGCACAGTATTTCCAGGCAGGTGAGGTGTAGCTGGTGCTGACGTGAGTCTTGCTTGACTCAGGGAGACCCGTATTTGCTATTTGGTTTGTGGCCTTTGGAACTTTGGCATTCCAGAGCCCATCTACATGCATGTGGTCTCAATACAATCCCTCCATGTTACAGTCGGTCTTCGGCAGCAGGGTCTTATCGCCTCTCCTCCTGAGGTATCCCAACTAGGGGCAAGGAGCCCTTACCTTCTGGGGGCTCTGGATCCCCTGGCCAACATCCCCCTGAGAACAATCCATTGCTGATGTCAGAGCTCCTGCATTATATACTTTTCCTAAGTGCATTGCCCAAGGACTTTATATTATATTTGGTTCTGAAACAGAGATAATCCTTTTCACAGTTCCTATGTCTATTAGTCAATTAAAGAAGGCATTTTTACCGTTTTATAAGACATTACCTCTATATAGTTGTCTCCAATTTACAGTTGGAGACGACCTCATCAATCGTCATATTTCTCCTGTTCTATGGGGGGGGGTAGGCAAGAAAATCTCTCATATCACCTTTGTGGCACCTAGAAGGTATAAGTTTCATTAGGACTCATTATAAAAGTTGTTACATGTAGGATCCACAGAAGGGTTTGATGTTTATTGCAATCTGAGGTTTTTCTTCCTTTCAATGTTCAGAAGGGTCAAACCTTTCAGTTGCCACTTTTGGTACATCCTACTCAATGCAAAGCTGTATCTTTTCTTTCTCAGTGGTTAAGTTGGTGACATTTTGTCCTGTTGGAACAAACAAATCTTCCCGTGGTTAGTTTTAAAACTTTGAATTGAAGGTTTTTGACGAAAAGGTTTCTGTCTGTCTGTATCCCCCCCCCTTTTTTTAACCCATGGTCTCCAGAAGACAGTTGTATTATATATAAATATAGGGTGGATCAAGGCACAGATTTCCTCAAATTCACCCATGTTGTTTTGGGTACTATATATGATTAACTTGGAAGGAAATTGAGGAAGCATCAGAAGATGGACAAACTTCCCATGGCTCATGGATTGGGAAAATAAATATAGTAAAAATGTCCATTCTACCCAAACTAGTGTACAGATTTAATGCGATCCCAATCAAACCCCAGAGTTTCTTCACAGGCTGGAAAAAAAATCCTTAATTTCATTTGGAAAACAAAAGACCCCGAATAGCCAAAGAACCCTGAGTGAAAAGAGCAATACAGGGGGGATAGCTATACCAAACATCAAACTATACTACAGGGCTATAGTCATAAAAACAGCCTGGCTGGCACACAAAACAGACCAGTTGACCAATGGAATAAACTGAAGATCCAAACCTGAGCTCATACAATTTCAGCCACCTCATATTGACAAGGGGCCAAGAAGACACAAGGAGGAAGACAGCATCTTCAGCAAGTGGTGTTGCAAAATGGATCACCACTTGTAGAAGAATGAAATTAAACCCCTACTCTCACCTTGTACAAAGTCAACTCCAGATGGACCAAAGACCTCAACGTGAAACCCCAAACTCTGGAGGTGATAGAAGAAAGCTTGGCAGCAGACTACAAGACATAGGTGTAGGAAAAGAATTCCTAATCAGACACAGCTGACAAGAAATAAGATCGACAATTGACAATGGGACCTCTTAAACTCAAAGCTTTGTCCATCAAAGGAAGCAATAAAGGAAGTGAGGAGAGACCCACAGAGTGGGAGGAAACCTTCACAGCATTCATCTGACAAAGCATTAATTTCCAGAGTATACAATACTCAAAAAACAAAGAAGAAAGAAAACAAATGAATCACTCAAAAGATGGAGCAAAGATCTGAATAGAGACTTCACAGAGGAGGAATTGAGGATGCCGAGAACATCTTAAGAACTGTTCAACATCTTGAAATTAGGAAATGAAATAAAACTACTTTGAGATATCACCTTACTCCATAAGACTGGCTAGGATCAGGAAACAATGTATCCAATGCTGGAGAGTTGCGGGGAAAGGGGAACACTCATCCATTGTGGTGGGAATGTAACTTGTACAGCCACTATGGAAAGCAGTGTGGCGAACCCTTAGAGACTCAAAATGAGCCTTCCTTTGACCCAGTCCTACCACTCTGGGTATAATTAAGACCATCTACTGCAAAGATACATGCACAGCTATGTTTATTGCAGCTCTTTACCTAGTAAAAAGTGGAACCAGCCTAGGTGCCCTCAACTGACGAGTGGATAGAGAAAATGTGTACATGTATACAATGGGTTCTAGCAGCAGTAAAGAGGGACAACATCATGAACTTTGCAGGTAAATGGATGGAGTGGAAGACTTATGTTAAGTGAAGTAACACAGTCCCAGAAAAACAAACGACAAATGGGTCCCTCCATATGTGGATGCTAGTACCAACAACCCAGATATAAATATTTCTCATGGGAAGGATGCATAGTAAAGAACAACAACAGAAAGACTGCATCAGAAAATGGACTGAAATGGTGAATTGGGAAGGGGAATGGGTGGGAGAGGGACACGGTGTATATTCGATTAAGCATATTTAATTGACGTGAGTTCAGCAAGTACCCAGTTTCGCCTAAACTCCAAAGTAACCTACCATAACTATTAGTGCTGCTTAAATACCTATATATCTAATTGCTTGTGCTTCATTAGTAGGATCGAAAGGTTACTCCTGGACAAACTGTCAGCCCATGAAAGGAAACAGCCAGAATTGACCAGAGTCCAAGTGAACAGCTCCAGAGAGAGGGGACTGTTTTACTTCTCATCCACCTGTGCCCCTTTTCTAAGCCTAGGGAACAATCCGCGGAAGAGGGGGCGTGGTAGAATGTAAAGGCTGCGATTGGGGTGAACAATGAAACTACAGCGATGTAGTCTGGACACTCATTTGATCAACTTGATTGAACAAACAACCTGTCACCCCCCACTGAATGGTGGGACTGTGGGGGTTTGGGCACAACAGCCTGCAGATTGGTTTTGCACGAAGGATGCCTGTACTCATGGATTATCACTTATAGCTAAAAAATGAAAAAAAAAAAAACCTGAGAGAAAGATGCAGGACAGTTATGACAGAATGCATGATCTGGGATGGGTTGGGGGTGGGGGAAAGGGAAAGGGAAATATGCCTGATCTGAATTGGAAAATGATGTACGAAATGCACAAAGCATCAATAAAAATTAAATTAAAAAAAAAAAAGAATAAGGAACTCAAAGCCATTATGCTAAGTGAAGTAATACAGTCCCAGAAAAACAAGCGACCAATGGTCTCCCTCATTTGTGGATGCTAACACCAAATGTGCAGATGAAAGGTAAGCTGAACAACATTATTATTATATTTCTTTTTATCTGAAAGCAACTATGTTGTTATAATGTAAATCTCTTAACAGGCTCTAGAATCGATCTACCACTTACTTTCAGACTCTGTAATTACTGCATATGAGTGGAAAGTATGTATTCATATTTTAGAACAATATAAAATTAAAGGAGGAAAATGTGAATTCCTAAACATAAAAAAAGACTCAGAGAAAGATGCAGGACAGTTATGACAGAATGCATGATTTGGGGTTGGGTGGGGGGAAGGCAAAGGGGAATATGTCTAAACTGAACTGAGAAATGATGTCTGAAATACACAAACATCAATAAAAGCATTATAAAAGAAGAATTATACATATGTATATACATATGTGTAAATATATGATTCTCACAATTTTTCACAAAGTTTGAAATTATATCATAATATAATTTACTGAAAGGAGAAAATGTTGGGGTGGGTTTCTTATGATATCAATTCTTTGAAAGTTGAATATTTCCTCAGAGATTCTGTTTGATACTTAGCTCAATACAAACCTCTCTCTTTGCTTCTTTAAGGAAATAGAGAGTTTTCTTCCCCACAGTTAAATTTTCATTTTCTACTATGATTATTCTGAACCCTATTACTTATGAGTTTCAAAGTGCTACAGACCACAAAGCTGCACAAAATTAACTGAAAAATAGTGAGAATTTGGGCAGCAGGCTAGTAGTCTAGAGGCAGGAGTTCTGTTCTTGAATTTGAACATCACACAATGTAACTTAACAGCTTTATTCACATGAATACTACAATTCTGAGTGCGCCTGAATTCTTTTATAATACTATTAGACATTTTTAAATAAAATTGGCTTTGCAAGCATTGAATTTTAATATGGAAATGAGAGTAACTCTCCTACAGAAAGCAATTGTGATACAAACAGACTTTAGTGTATCTTTTAAAGATAAAAGAAGCAATTACAGGAGGGAATATGTATAAGATAACACTAAATGCTTTTTGAACAATATGAAAACATTTTTAGAGAACTAAAGAAACTCTCTAAAATAGATACTATACATATATAAAAAGAGTTTAAATGGGGTTACATTATAACGGAGATAATATCTCAACTAGACAACTTATCTTGGAAAATAAAAACCCAGTACCAGGAATGGGTTACCTTTCTTTAAGTCATTGTCCAGTGGGATCCCACAGACACCAACATATTACATGCTATCGCTGTCACTCTTGTTTACCTTCCGTAACTTGGCAGTAAGACCTTATTTATGAAATCACCACATACTTGAGACATAGAACATGGAGAAATCAAGCAGGTATTGATTTGGAAGTTATTCCTACTGCTTAGTTTTCATGATGCTGGAAGGTGCTGTGCATACTACCAGTAGAGAAAGATAATCACCAAGCTGATCCATATGTGAACCCTATAAGCTAAAATAACTACTGGCCAGGCAAGATATGCCCAAGAATACAATAGTTACATAAATGTTATGGGAGTAATCATCCAACATCTAATTGGATTCAAGGCACATTCCACAAGATGGACCATGTATCTGACATCATCATCAAGGCCATTAACCTGTAGATTGGTCGATCATGGGACCTACAGCAGAACCTACTACTAATATTTCATTAAGTAAACTATTAAAATGACTTAATGACTTATTGGCTTACCCATAAATCAGTGTGTCTCAACACTCATCAGAAAAGTTTTTGCTTGAAATAGAAGGCAATTAATACAGAGACCCACAACTGGCGAACATGCAGAGCAGAAGGGAAAACAGAGTGGTCATCCCTACATGGGACACTTATCACACGCACACACACACACACACAAACACACACACACACACACACACACACACACACTCATACCCCAAGGCTCAGGGAAAACCACTGAATAGGGGCAGAAAGCTAACAAGAGCCAGAGATTCTGGAAAAGTACAAGGAACCATGTCTTCCAGATAATAGGGTAGTTGTACATATGAATTTACAGGAATTGTAACTGCAGGCACAAGACTTGCTCAAGCTTAAACGAAACAAAATCCCATTTTGCAGGTGGAGAGGTGGACAGGTGGTTCTCACCCCTAGCTGAGGAAAGGGCATGATCCCTGGGAGGTCGATCAGACTATATGGTAGGTTTGACACCCAAGAGCATTTGAGCAACACATATTGGACTTGAGGAATAAAAATAGAACATGAAGTTAGGAGGGTAAGGAAGTGTGTGTGGATCCTGGGCAGGTGCGTGAGTGTTGGGAAGAGGGAATATGAACAAAATAGACTATATGAATTCTCAATTGATAAAAATATTTTAAATTCTTTAATTTACTTACTACTTTTCTATTTTATCTATGTTGAAATGGTAAGTGGAAAAATAAATATTTGGTGACTAAATGAAGATGCATTGAAAATTTTGCTAGTGTATTTGGGTCTGTGATTTTCTTTATTAGGAATTACATTGAAGTGTTCTTAGCAGTGTTTTGTAGTACATTCTTGTTTTGCTAATCATTCTTCAAATTTTAAGCTTAGAGAATTATTCTAATGAGCATTGAATTATTCCAAAGTTTCTTAGGAAAAAAGTCAACGGTAACAAAAGAGAACAACCCGTAGGGTGACATTGACTAGCTTTCCTTCATTGAAAAACTCAGAGAATAATTTGGGAGAAAGAATTCAACCTTTAAAATGTTGGCTTCAATTTTATTTTCCTTGAAATGTGGAAAATGAAAATCAGAAATGTTATTGTTCAACATGGTCAATTAAATCATTCTGTGTCTCTATACTGTCATATAGACCAAAAATAATAATGGGTGAAGAGATTATATTTTCAAGAATGTAGAGTTTGTTATTTGAAAAGGAAGAGCAGAAATGTTTGCATCCTTTTGAACATGAGATGATACTCTGAAACTGTGGTGTTCTGGTTCCAGATACAAATGAAATTTCCTACAGAAAATATTTCAGAGACAATTGTGTTCCCAAAGAAAGTGCAATTTAGGAATCACAATTCTTTAAAAAAAAAAAATCACTTACTGCTCCTTAAGGCTCTTGTAGATTTTTGTATAGTCTTATGAAATCAATCCTGTTCTGTACTATATAAAATTTTATCTATGTAAATAAATTCTAATTTAAGAAATCTTGGTGATTAATAACCTTAATGTCTTTCTCTATTAAATCAATTCCTACTAAAAGGGAGCTAACCACATGATCCATGGGATTCTTACACCCTGAAATATTATGCTTTCTATATTAAGAAAGTATAGTTAGCTTCTGTACAGCAAAGGATACGATCATTTGAGTAAAGAGGCAACCTACAGAATGGGAAAAATTTTTGCCAGCTACACACATGACAGAGCGTTAGTATATACAATATATAAAGAACCCCCAAAATAAAATACCAAATAACAATAACAACAACCCAGTTAAAAATTTGGGTGTGGAACTGATCAGAGTTCTCAAAAGTTGAAACTTAAATGGTTGAGAAATACTTTAAAAATATTCAACAATTTTAGCAATATGGGAAATGTAAATTAAAACTATTTTTATATTTCAACTTACACCAATTAGAATAGTGAAGATCCCAGACACAAGCAATAACAGATGCTGACAAGGATTTGAGAAAGGGGAACATTTATTCACTGCTGGTGGGAGTGTAAACTGGTGCAGGTACTGTGGAAATTAGTGTGGAGTTTCTTCAAAAAGCTCTAAACAAATCTATCGCATGATATAGCCAAACCACTCTTGGCCATATACCCTCATGATAGTCAAGAAATGGAAACAACCAAGGTATCCACCAACTGATGAGTAGATAATGAAAGTATGGCATATTTTTAAAATGGAATTTTATTCAGATGTTAAAAAAGAAAATTATAAGATTTGCAGGTAAATGGCTAGAACTGGAAACAATCATCCTAAGTGAGGCAGCCTAGACCTAGAAAGACAAAGTCACATGTTCTGTGTCATAAGTGGATGCTGGCTAGCATTGAACCTTTAGATTGGTGTTTCAAGTAGAAAACCCATAGATGTCAGGAAACTAGTAAGTGACAATAGGGGAGAGGTTATAGGATAGGAGATAGAATTCAGTGATATGAAAGGGGAAACGGGAACAGTGGGGTAGAAATTCTTAAATTGGGTGCAGAATGAGAGGACAGAGAAGAAGAGGAAGTAAAGGAAAGAACACGTAACAATAAAGTTGACTTTTGAAGAAGTCAACTGGAAATCCATTATAGCAGAATCTTCTTAAAATACATATGTATACAATAAAAACTTTAAATGGACTTACTCTATAATGAGGATTCAATGGACCTATCAGATCCCACAAGCTAGCAAACAGAAAATCCACTGCCAGAATGGCCTTCCTGTTTTAGAATTCTTGACCAGGGATGTCCCATGGACCTTCATACAATACTGGCTATTGTTCTTGTTCTTGGTTACCTGCCAGAACATGATGGTAAGATGCTGCTTCTGAATATACTACATACATGAATTTTAGAACAAACAAGGAGAAATCAAGGTGGTATTTAACACAAAGCTTTATCTCTACTGGCTTTTGTAGTACTAGAAGATGATATGCATTGTACTTGAAGAGAAAGACAATCATCACCATTGTCCAGGTGTAAACCCTGCAATCTATAATAATTAATGGCCTGGCAAGACACACCCAATGGTGTAATAGTGGCCTGAATGTTATGGGAGTAGCCACCACCTTATGATTAGATTTAAGGGCAGCTTCACAAGATGGGACCCATATCTTGCACTGTTACCAGGGCAAAAAAATCTGGCTAGGCAGGTTATAAGCCATTGGAGAGAACCTACTATTATTCTGCAAATTAGATATAATATTAAACTGATTCCTAATTGCATTGTTATATTCTTAGATTGCTTTCTCTCTCAACTTTCACCACAAAAGATTTTATCTACAGTAGATGCTGATTAACACAGAGGTCCATAGCTGTTCAACATGCAGAGAATAAAATACTACGGAGTTTTCAGTCCTAAATGGGACACACATATCACACCCTCTTCTCCCATGAATTAGGGATCATTGTAAAGGAAGATTAAATCAGAGGTGATGGATGAATACCAGGAAACAATATTTGTCTGGACACCACTGGATACTTCCATGTATGAATCCACAAACGTTGGAACAACACGCACAAGCCCAAGCTAGATAAAATCCCAGCATGGATGAGGGGAATAAGCAAGAAGCCCCAGACCTAGCTGAGGATCTATTAAGAATTGATAACAGGGGCTGGAGTGATGGCTCATCAGTAAAGAGCCCTGACTGCTCTTGCAGAGAACCTGGGTTCGATTCCCAGCACCCACATGGCGGCTAAGAACCGTCGTTAACTCTAGTTCCAGGGGAATCCGATGCCCTCTTCTGACCTCTGCAGCATTGCATGACATGGGTGCACAAACCTACATGCAGACAGTATACTCATACACATAAAAAATATTTAATTGATGTGAGTTCAACAAGTATCCAATTTTGCCCAGACTCTGTCTACAGGTTACGTGGTGTTTTAGGACTTAGTAAAAGTAAATATGTGTATATTAAACAACATTGGTTTAAAGGTTATGATAAAAATGGTAATGCAACTGAGTTAATTGGAAATATAAATTGTTGTTGTCCACATTCGTTTTACTTAAAATCTGTAAAACAATAACTTTGGGATTGGCACATACAAATGTTCTCTATAATTTTTCTGTTATACAGTATCATCTTGTAGCATTCTTTTTTACCTGTAGGATGATTTAACTTAAGGAATTAAGTTTGCTTCCCAAGTTAACAACATACAGTCACCCAAAACAACTTGGGTGAATTTGATGAAATCTGCACCTTGATTCCTGCCTATAGGTATGTGTACTACAACTGCCTTTTTGAGACTCATGGGTCAAAAAATAAAAACCTAAAATAAAAAGGGGGGATACAGATATATATGAAACCTTTTTGTCAAAAACTTTGCAATCTAAATCTTAAAACTAACTACAGGAAAAGATTTGTATGTTCCCACAGCTCAAAATGTCACCAACTTAACGGCTAAGAAAGAAAAGATACAGCTTTACATTGTGTAGGATGTACCAGGAAGTGCCAGCAGAAAGGTTGGCCCGTATGAACATTGAAAGGAAGAAAAGCATCAGACTGCTACAGGCATCAAACCCCTCTGTGGATCCTACTTGTAACAACTGTTTGTAATGAGTCCTAATGAAACTTACCTTTTAGGAGCCACAAAGTTTTAATATGAGAGACTTTCTTACCTCCCCTTCATAGACCAAGGAGGAATATGATGATGATGAGGTTGTTCTCTAACTGTAAATTGGAGCCACCTGTCATAGAGGTAATCTCTTATAAAACCAGTAAAACCACCTTCTTTAATTGACTAATAGACATAGGAACTGTGAAAAGGATTATTCTCTATTCAGAACCAAAAATAATACTAACGTCTCCTTAAGCTGTGCATTTAAGCAAAATATATTAATACAGGAGAGCTCTGATATCAGCAATGGATTATTCTACCAAGGAGATGTTGGCCAGGGGATCCCCCAAAAGGTAAAGGCTTCTTGCCTGTAAACTAGGATACCTGCAAGAAGAGAGGCAATAAGGCCCTGCTGTAGAAGACCTGATGTAAGCATGGGAAAGATGTATTGAGACCTCACTTACAAGTGTACAGTTGGTCTCTGGAATACCAGAGAGTGTTACCAAAGGCCACTAAACCATTAAAGTAAATATAGGTCTCCTTGAGTCAAGCAAGACTCCTCCATCAGCACCAGCTACACCTCACCTGCCTGGAAATACTGTGCAGCAGTGGCAGCCATATGCCTGTATATCCCAAATCTAATTGGCTATTGGCTCTCTCCTTGGAGGACTAACCCATGGCTTATGCCACAAGCTTACATCCTCTAATGATTAGGAGATGTTATAAGCCACAGTAAGACCCTGTCATATTTTACAGAAAGAAACATAATTCATGAATTAACATACCATCCAAACATCTGTGTCTATACCAAAGTAACCTACCATAACAATTAGTACTATTTAAATACCTATATATCAATTTCTTGTGCTTCATTAGTAGGACTGAAAGGTTATTCCTGAACAAACTGTCAGCCCATGAAAGGAAACAGCCAGAATTGACCAGAGTCCAAAATGATAGCTCCAGAGAAAGTAGACTGTTTTGCCTCTCATCCAAGGGAACAATCTGCAGAAGAGGGGGCATGGTAGAATGTAAGTGCTGCAATTGGGGTGAATGGTGAAGCTACAGCAATATACACTGGACATTTATTTGATCAACTTGATTGAACATACAAGCCCCCCCCCCCCAGCTAGATGGTGGAACCCATGGGCTGTGTGGGTTTGGGCGCAACTATTTGCAAATTGGTTTTACAGGAAGGATGCTTGTATGCATAAATTATTACTTATTGTCAAAAAATGAAAAAAAATACAGAAGAAAAATACATAAATAAAGTTTAGTGCTATCGGAAAAAAAAAGACATACCTATTCAGGTCCCTTACTCATTTTCTAATCAGAAAAAATTTTTCTATTTATTGTGTTAAAAACAATAATATTAAATAAAAATAAAATTAAAAAAGAATTGATAACAGTGGGAAGGATAATAAGCTTTCTTAAGATGTGTGAAGCCTGGTTAGTGTCCACACTCCAAGAGCTAGAACCCTAACTAGGAGCTTTTGGAGAGCACAAAAAAAATAATAGGGGGATATGACAGTCAGGGTGTGGGTGATAGAGATAATAGTGTGGGAGTGGAGATGAGGGAAGAGGTCTGAATGTGACCAAAATACAGTATATGAAGTTCTTGAAAAACCAATAAAAATTCAAGAAAATGTGGCTTTTTTTTGACAACTGTTTGATAGTAGAGTGAAATAACTAGAGAGTTATTTTACACTGCAAGTATATTAAACTGTATTTAAAACTTAAAAATATTTAAGACATTAGTTTGTAATTGCATTTGCATTTGTTAGTTACTAAACTTGTTATTCAACAGCAACTTCATCAAGGTATGAAGTTGCCATTTCTTTCACAAAAATGAGTGTTTGGAAGTCTTACTGTGATGACATTTTCCTTGTGAACAGTAGATTGTAGGTTTCAGCTGTGCTGCCAGAAAGCTCCGGTAGAATCTTCCAATTCCTCGTTACTGTATTTGCCTATTTATCTAGAAGCAAGTACTGAAAACATGTCTGACTTAAGCCAAAGTAAAGGCTTGTCTGTGAACTAAACTTATATATGAAATAAAATTATTGCCTTATCCATAATCAGAACACAAATTACGGAAAATGGCAGTTGCCTAGTAGAATATTTTCTTGCTCAAGTTGACTGCTTCCCTAAAGTTTGGGTATTTTCACTGAGAATTGCATTTTGAATTCAATAACTTGTCAGCCTCTACAGTCACTAATCAGATTCGAGGTACAACCAACTCCTAACACTCACGTCCCTTCATCTCTTTTTGCTCAATTGCATTAATTTTCCACATACACCAGGAGTAACTGTTTAAACATTATCATCACTGCTCAAATCTTCCTTGATTTTGAATCACATTTAAAATTGAAACTTACTTGTTCTACTGTAGACTCCACTTGTAAGGTTGATGAACTTCTCTGTCCTCCATGGACAGCAACATTCTGCCTAGAGCTTTCTCTTATCTCCTCTTCTCCTCTACTTTTCTATACAATGTTCCTTTCTCCTTCATTCAAGACTAACCCCAAACATCTTTCTAAATAAGCCTCTGTATTAGTCACTTTTCTGTTTTGATGATAGAACCACCACAGCCAAGGGAACTTATAAAAGGAAGAACTTATTTGAGTTTATGCTTCCAGGGGAGTTAGAGTCTGTCATGGTGGGAGGCATGGTGGCAGAAGGTTCTGGAGCAGAAAGCAGAGGCTCACATCTTCAAGCAGGCACAGGAAGCAGAGAGTGACTGGAGATGAGATCTGGTAAGTCTTTTAGAACTCTCTATGAAAACCACCTCTGGTGACTTGCTTCCTCCAGCATGGCCACACCTCTAAGATCTCCCAAAACAGCACCACCAGCTGGGAACAAAATGTCTGAATACTTGGAGCCTATGGGGGACAGTCTCATCCAAAACAACACACACTCTCTTGTAAGTGTCTCAGTACATCCTTGTCTTCCTTTTTGGGTAAGAACTCTTATTTTTTTAATATAATACTTTTATTGATGTTTTGTGTATTTCATACATCATTTTCAGTTCAGTTTAGGCACAGTCCCCTTTCCCTTCCCTCATGCCACCCCAGTTCTTGCATTCTGCCATACATGTCTTGCATCTTTCTCTCAGTCTTTTTAAAGTTTTCTCTGCAGAGATTTATTGATTTGGGCAGAATTTAACTGTATCAATCCATTCTTTGACCCAGTCCTTATGTTGTTGGTTGTTCCCTCCGATTTGTATTGCTCCAAAATATGCCTATATAAATGTCATATCTGTACCAGAGTTATGTCCTCTGGGAATAAACTGTATGTTAACTCCGAAATATGTTTAGGAATTGACATTTTTCCCTTTAATTTTATATTACTCTAAAATAAGAATACATACCTTCCACACATATACATTAATTACCATGTCTGAAAATAAGTAGTAAGTTAATTCTAGGGTCCATTAAGAGATTCACATAATAACAGCACAGTTGTTTTCAGATAGAAAGAAATATAACAATAACAACGTTTCTCAGCTTGCCTTTCAACTGGGGATTTGGTTCTAGCATCTCCAAATGAGGGAAACAATTCATCATTTGGTTTTCTGTAACTGTGTTACTTCACTTAGCATAATGGTTTCGGAGTTTCATCTGCAAAGTTCGTGATATAATGTCATCTTTTTTTTTTTTTTTTTTTTGTTCTTTTTGAAAGAACGTCTGTCTGTAGCCCCAGCTGGCCTGAAACTCACTCTGTACACCAGGCTGGCCTTGAATTCACAGAAATCTGCCTGCCTCTGCCTCCCAAGTTCCCAAGTGCTAGGATTAAAGGCATGCACCACCACACCCATCTGATGTCATCTTTCTTTAGTGCTACATAGAACTCCATTGTGTAGGTGTACCACATTTTCTCTATCCACTCATTGGTTGAAGGGCACTTGGTTTGGTTCCATCTCTTTGCTATTGTGAAGAGAGCTGCAATAAGCATAGATGTGCATGTATCTTTGGAGTAGGATGAGTCTTGTGGGTATATACCCAGGAGTGGTATGGCTGGGTCAGGAGGTTGGCTCATTTTGAGTCTTTTAAGGGTTCTCCACACTGCTTACCACAGCAGTTGTACAAGTTTGCATTCCTACCAGTAGTGGATGAGTGTTCCCCTTTCCCCACAACCTCTCCAGAATTTGGTATCTTTTGTTTTCTTGATCTTAGCCAGTGTTATCAGAGTGAGATGATATCTGAGACTGTTTTTCATTTTTATCATTTTATTTTATGAATATGAATGTATCACTTGTATGTAGGTAGGTGTACCCATATCATACAATCCCTGGGAAGTCAGAAGAGTGCATCAGATTCCCTGGAATTGGAGTTACACTGACAATTGTTAGCTGAATATGGGTGCTGAGAATCAAACCTGGGTCCTCTGCAAGACCAGCCAGTACTCTTAACTGCTGAGCCATCTCTCCAGCTTAGAACTCTTATTTTCTTGTAGAATCCTGAAATTTCATAAAATGCTTTCTGACCTCAATTTAACAGAATTTCATTAAGATGCACGTTCTGAGCTCTAGTTTACTCAAAGGACATTCTCCAAAATAGACCACATACTGGGGCACAAAAGGAACCTCAAAAAATACAAAAGGATAGAAATTATTCCATGCATTCTATCAGACAACAATGCAATAAAGCTCAATATGAACACCAGAATAAGTCCAACTGGCTACAAGAACACATGGAGACTAAACAACACAATCCTGAATAATGAATGGGTCAGGGAAGAAATAAAGAGTGAGATAAAAGTATTCATAGAATTGAACTTAAAAGACAATATAACACGACAAAACCTGTGGGATACTTTAAAAGCAGTCTTAAGAGGGAAATTTATAGCCCTAAGTGTCCACATCAAAAAAACAGAAAGGGAACAAATAAATGATCTAACACTGTAGCTAAAAACACTTGAAAGAACAGCAAATGAACCCTAAACCCAACAGACAGGAAGAAATAACAAAAATCAGAGCAGAAATCGACGAAATAGAAACAAAGAGAATACATAAAATCAATGAATCCAAAAGCTGGTTCTTTGAAAAATAAACAAAATAGACAGAACTCTAGCCCAGTTAACCAAAAAAAAAAGAGAGAGCAACTCCAAATCAATAGTATTCATGATGAAAGGGGAAACTTCACAACAGACAAAGAAAAGATCCCAATAATCATACAGGAATACTTCAAAAATCTATGCTCCACTAAATTTGAAAATAAGAGAAATGGATGAAAATCTGAAATCCTGAGAACCAACAAAGCTTAACCAAGAAGAGATTGACAGTTTAAACAGACCCATAATATTTGAGGGAATTGAAGATGTAATTAAAAACCTCCCACTAAAAAAAAAACAACCCAGTCCAGATGGTTTCATGGCAGAATTCTATAAAACATTTAAAGAGGTCCTACAATCATCGCTACTCAAACTGTTTAGAAGGATACAAACCAGAGGGAATTCTCCCAAACTCCTTCTATGAAGCCAGCATCTCTCTAATACCAAAACCAGGCAAAGATACAAGCAAAAAAGAAAGCTATAGACCCATCTCATTAATGAACATAGATGCAAAAACTCTCAACAAAATACTTGCAAATTGCATACAGACCCACATCAAAAAGATCATCCATCATGATCAAGGTGGATTCATACCAGAGATGCAGGAATGTTTCAACATACGTAAATCTATAAATATCATAAAACACATAAACGGATTGAAAGACAAAAACCACACACTCATCTCAATTGATGAAAAAAAGCCTTTGACAAAATGCAGCATCCCTTCATGTTTAGACTCCTAGAGGGAATAGGACTGAAAGGAACATTCCTCAACATGATCAAAGCCATACACAGAAAACCCACTGCCAACATCATCCTAAATGGAGAAAAATTGGAACCATTTCCCTTAAAGAAGGGAACTCTGCAAGGCTGTCCCCTATAACCACTCCTCTTCAACATAGTGCTTGAAACACTTGCGAGGGCAATAAGACAAGAGAAGGACATTAAAGAAGTACTAATCACAAAAGAAGAAGTTAAGCTATCCCTTTTTGCAGATGATATGATAGTTTACCTAAGGGATGCTAAAAACTCCACCAGAAAACTTCTAGAAACAATTAAGAGTTTTAGTAAAGTGTCAGGGTACAAAATTAACCTAGAAAAATCAGTAGCCTTTCTTTACACCAACAATAAACATGTGGAGAAGGCATATAAGAACAAACCTAACCAAAGATACCAAAGACCTCTACAACAAAAATTTATACCCGTGAAGAAGGAGATTGAAAATGACATCAAAAGATGTAAAGACCTCCCATGCTCATGAATTGGGATAATTAATATAGTAAAAATGTTCATTTTACCCAAATTGATATACAGATTCAACACAATCCCAATCAAAATCCCT
This sequence comes from Rhizomys pruinosus, assembly GCA_009823505.1. NCBI lineage: Eukaryota > Metazoa > Chordata > Mammalia > Rodentia > Spalacidae > Rhizomys > Rhizomys pruinosus. The sequence continues at coordinate 4,833,044 of VZQC01004283.1, read as the reverse complement.
ATGAGCTTCTTCACAGACTTGGGAAAAAAAGACATTAAATTCATATGGAAAAACAAAAGACCCTGAATAGCTAAAGCAACTCTGAGTGAAAAATGCAATACAGGGGGGATTGCCCTACCAGACTTCAAACTATATTACAGGACCATAGTCATAAAGACAGCCTGGTACTGACACCAAAACAGACCTGTTGACCAATGTAAAACAAAATGGAGATCCAAACTTGAGCTCATACAATTTCAGCCACCTCATATTTGACAAAGGGGCAAAAAACCCTCAGCGGAGGAAAGATAGTATCTCTAGCAAATGGTGCTGGAAAAATTGGATCATCATCTGTAGAAGAACAAAATTAAGCCCCTCCCTCTCACCCTGTACAAAAGTCAACTCCAAGTGGATCAAAGATCTCAACGTGGAGCCCCAAACGCTGAAGGTGATAGAAGAAAAAGTTGGCAAAAACCTACAAGACATAGGCGTAGGAAAAGACTTTCTAAATCAAACAGCAGCTATGCAGGAAGGTCAACAGTTGACAAATGGGACCTCACAAAACTCAAAAGCTTCTGTAAAGTGAAGGAAACAATCAAGGAGCTGAAGAGAAAACCCACAGAGTGGGAGGAAATCTTTACCAGTGATACATCAACAGATCATTAAATCAAGAATATATAACCTACTCAAAAAACAAAGAAGTAAGAATACAAATGGCCTGTTCAAAAGATGGAGTAAAGAGCTGAACAAAGTCTTCACCAGTGAGGAACTAAAGATGGGTGAGAAACATCTTAAAAAGTGTTCAACATCATTAATAATTAAAGAATTGCAAATTAAAACAGCTCTCAGATATCATTTAACTCCAATACGACCAAGATCAAGAAAACAAAAGACAACAGATGCTGGAGAGGTTGTAGAGAAAGGAGAACACATCCCCTGCTGATGGGAATGTAAACTTGTACAATCACAATGGAAAGCAGTGTGGAGAACCCTTAAAAGACTTGGAATGAGCCTACCACCTGACCCAGTCATACCTCTCCTGGGCATATACTCCAAAGACTCAGCCTACCACAAAGATACCTGCACATCCATGTTTATTGCAGCTCTCTTCATAATACTGAAGGGCTCAAACGAACCCAAATACCCCTCAACAGACGAGTGGATGACAAGAATGTGGTACATCTACACAATGGAGTACTATTCAGTGGTAAAGAAAGATGGCATTATGAACTTTGTGAGTAAATGGATGGAGCTCGAAGCCATTATGCTGAGTGAGGTGACACAGTCCCAGAAACACAGAGAATGGTTTCCCTCATTTGTGGATGCTAACACCAAATTCCCCAGATGAAAGGAAGCTGAATGACACTATTGTTATATTTCTGTTTATCTGAAGGCAACTATGTTGTTATAATGTCAATCTCTCAATGGACTCTAGAACCCACACATCAATTATTTTCAAACACTGTTATTACTGTGTATGGGTGAAGAGTATGTATCCATATTTTAGAGTTATATAAAATTAATGGAGGAAAATGTGAATTCCTAAGCATATAAAAAAAAAAGACTAAGAGAAAGATGCAGGACAGTTATGGTAGAATGCATGATCTGGGGTGGGGTGGGGGAAGGGAAAAGGGATTATGCCTGAACTGAATTGAAAAATGATGTATGAAATACACAAAACATCAATAAAAAATATAAAAAGAAAAAATACTAAAAAAAGAAATTCACAAAAACATAATAAAAATGGTTTCATAGGTCATATACATATTTTTTATTCATGCTTTGTGTATTTTATACATCATTTTCCAATTCAGTTCAGGCATATTTCCCCTTCCCTTCCCCCCACCCCACCCCACCCCATCTCAGATCATGCATTCTGCCATAACTGTCCTGCATCTTTCTCTCAGTTTTTTTTTCATTTTTTAGTATTAAGTGATAATTTATGAGTACAAGCATCCTTCATTTAAAACCAATTTGCAAGCAGTTGTGCCAAACCCACACAGCCCCTGAGTCCCACCATCCCAGCGGGACGGGCTGTATGTTCAATCAAGTTGATCAAATGAGTGTCCAGCTATATTGCTGTAGTTTCACCATTCACCCCAATCGCCGCCCTTACATTCTACCACGCCCCTCTTCCACAGATTTTGCCTAGGCTTAGAAAAGGGGACACAGTGAATGAGAAGCAAAACAGTCTACTTTCTCTGGAGCTGTTGTCTTGGACTCTGGTCAATTCTGGCTGTTTCCTTTCATGGGCTGACAGTTTGCCAGGAATAACCTTTCAATCCTATAATAAGCACAAGCAATTAGATATATAGGTACTTAAATAGTACAATTGTTATCAGTAGGTTACTTTGGTATAGACACAGATGTTGGATGGTATGTTAATCCATGAATTATATTTTTTTCTGTTAAATATGACAGGGTCTTACTGTGGCTTATAACATCTCCTGACCTTTAGAGGATGTAAGCTTTGTGGCATCAGCTGTGGGTTATTCGGTCATACACATATTTAACAGACTTGTTGACCAATGGAACAAAACTGAAGATCCAAATCTGAGCACATACAATTTCAGCCATCTTATATTTGACAAGGGGGCCAGAAGCCACAATGGAGAAAAGAAGCTCTTCAGCAAGTGGTGTTGGCAAAACTGGATCACCACTTGTAGAAGAATAAAATTAAACCCCTACCTCTCGCCCTGTACAAAAGTCACTCCGATGGATCAAAGACCTCAACGTGAAACCCAACTCTGAAGGAGATAGAGGAAAAAGTTGGCAGCAGACTACAAGACGTAGGCTGGAAAAGATTTCCTAAATCAGACAGCAGCTGTGCAAGAATTAAGGTCGACAATTGACAAATGGGACCTCATTAAACTCAAAAGCTTCTGTACATCAAAAGAAACAATCAAGGAAGTGAAGAGAAATCCCACAGAGTGGGAGGAAACCTTCACCACAGAAACATCTGACAAAACATTGATTTCCAGAATATATAAACTACTCAAAAAACAAAGAAGAAAACAAATGACCCACTCAATAGATGGAGCAAAGAGCTGAACAGAGACTTCACAAGTGAAGAATTAGAGATGGGTGAGAAACACCTTAAGAAGTGTTCAACATCACTAATTCTCATACATTTGAAACTCTTAATGAAATTAATTCTCTAATATTAAAATTCCAAGTGTGAAGAGAAGCTGTGTTATAGGAAATTGCTATGTCTGAGTTTTTACAGTGACTGCCTATATTTTTATTACTTTTAAAAATCTAAAAAAGGGGCTGGAGAGATGGCCTAGCAGTTAAGAGCACCGACTGCTCTTGCAGAGTACCCGGGTTCGATCCTCAGCATCCACATGGCAGCTGAGAACCGTCTTTAACTCCAGTTCCAGGGGAATCCGATGCCCTCCTCTGACCTCCGAGGCATTGCACAACATGGGTGCACAAACCTACATGCAGTCAGTACATTCATACACATACAAAAATAAATAAAATTTTTTTTAAAAATCTAAAAAATAAAAAAAAATTAAAAATCTAAAAAATAGCTGGGTGTGTTGGCGCATGCCTTTGATCCTAGCACTTGGGAGGCAGAGGCAGGCAGATCTTTGTGAGTTCAACACCAGCCTGGTCTACAGAGTGAGTTCCAGGACAGCTGGGGCTACAGGGAGACCCTGTCTCAAAAAAAGACCAAAAAAAAAATCTAAAAAATAGGCAAAATTCTGTTCTGTGAGTTTAGGCAGAACATTAGAATGCCTACCTTGTGTCTGATTTCAAATACGATGGAAATGTTATTACTCTCATGTTATCAAGTTTACCACAATTATTTTTCCTTGAATATTCACTTAACACTGATTGTGATTATTGTTGAATTTTCAAACAGTTCTCAGCAAGAGAGGAGGTAGCAGAAGGTTAAGCCTTGCTTCATTGCAATGGAATCATAACAGTCCCATGCCACTGGTCAAAGCATTGAGCAGGCAGAGCACATAGGACTTTCTGAAAATGGCATGAGTCATATTCTAACCATGCCCTGATTGCACGTTCTCCACTGTGATCATGGGTTCAGACAGAAATGAAGACTGTACATACCTCCTTCAGGACACTCGGGCATTGCAGAGTTGACAGAAGCTATTTATCACTGGGCTTGGTTTCCCACAGGGAGGAACCCGGCAAGATCTACATCTACCCTCCCAACATCTGACACAAGGTACACAGTGATGAGTGAAAAATGAGTCACTGAACACAGGTATGAAATGGCCAGCGTACACATTGTCTGTCAATAATGAATAAAAAGATTTGTTATAAATTTTTATGTCAAAATCAGCCATTTTCTATGAAAAACATGTCTAGTTTCGTGTTATCTGTCTAAACTAGACCATTCTAAAGCAAATTTCTTCATCAGTGTTTTGCTAAGCAATTTGGATTTGGTTGAGAAAAGAAAAAAGAAAACCAGCATTCTCCTGGAACATATGGTAACTGAGGGAGGTCAGAAAACGACCCTAGTGTATAATTATGAACTCTGATAATGGCATGTACAGAAGCTGTAACAATGCATGACAAGAGCACAGAATTTAATCTGTGACTTTTAATCTGAGACTGGAAAAATGAATAGAAATGAAATAAAGTGAGTAGTTTGGGAAGACTTGTATTTGAAGGAAGAAAAAGACCTTGAATTCAACCTGGAATGGCAGGTAGAACAGCATGTTGAAAGAAGTAAAAGAGCAGTAATCTGGCAAGTGATAAAGGAACAGAAGGTAGAGATCAGCATAGAAGAGACTGGAGAGCTAGGTAGGAGGGAAATTCTGGGCAGAAGGATCTTGTAAGTGTGTGGAGATGACGTTGGTATTTTTAAAGACTAGAAAACAAGATCAGGTTCAGTGCACTGTTGTTCCTGCAGCATGTTGGATATAAAGGCTGGCCTCATGCAAGTTTTCCACCTGAAGGTGCTCATGTTGGTAGTGAGAAATAGAAGTAATTAGTGGCTTCTGACTTCTTGAGCCTACCGCTTCCTGATGCATAGTTGAAAAACTCTTAAGAAAGTGGAAACTCAAGTTGAAGTATACGATTGATGAACAAATCTTGTTTAGGATTTTAGTCATTGAAATTAACTAGTAAAATTTGATCTTTGTTATATAAATTGAGATTTCATGTTTGTTTATTTTTAATATGTTTAATTTGTAAAAGTATTGCTAAAAAGCATTAGACTCAGCCGTAACTCTTAAAGTTCCTGTGGCCTTTTTGACTTGAAATAACCAACAAAATTGATATTTCCTGGGGACATATTAAAAAGTCAGAATCTGGGTTTCAACATGGACCTACTAAGTAATGCTATTTCCAGGACAATTCATTCAATAGTATTATTTATTATCACAATTTTTAAAAAGTATCAGGACATGATGGCATGCATCTTTCATCCCAAAGGCAGGCAGATATTTGTTAGGTTGAGGCTACTCTGGCCTATGTAGCAAATTCCAAGCCATCTGGGGTTACAGGGAGAACCTGTCTCAAAAACATTAAAAATAAATGTTGCCATAAATGGCAAAAGTACTTGAGGGGGGCAACTTTTTCATTTGTCCTAGGGATATTTTGTAAAGGATATTCTGTTAATTTTTTTTAATTTCACAAAGGATGTTCCCAGAGTTTAAAGTGGAATAGGTTTTGAATTCAAGACATTTCATATTACGAAGTAAAATAAATTTTATTTGTTTTCTTGGTCCTTGTAATAGTATCCTATTTGCAGCTATAAAAATTATTATACATTTACTGGCTTAAAGAAACACAAGTGTACTATCTACAGGCTGTAAATTAAAAGCATAGCATGGATTTCAATGGATGGCTATCTAAATGCCGGGGGGAAGGAATTGTTGTCTGGAAGATCTAGGGCAGGAGGAAGAGCCTTTTCTGCTCCTGTGGTTGACCAGTATTTCTTTACCTGTGAGGTGGATCTCTGTGTGTTCAAGGCCAGCCTGGTCTACAGAGAGAGTTCCAGGACAGCCAGAGCTACAGGGAGACCCTGTCTCAATTAAAAAAAAAAGACCAAAAAAAATGTTCAAACTCACTGATGGATGGTTAAATATTTCTCAGATTGCATTACTCTGGCAATGACACTGCTTCTTCCCTCTTTGGTTACAAAATCCTGTGATCACATTAGTCCCAATTATGTAATCCAAAATAATCTATTTTAAGATCAGTTCATTAAGAACCTTAATTACATCTGCTGCCTTGCCTCTTTATCAAATGACATAACCTATTTAAAGAATTTGAGTAGGATCTACACATCCTCAGGGTCCATTATTCTGCCCACCACAGTGGTTGTTAGGAAGAGTACATGTCCAGGGTGCAGAGAAAAGTAAAGAAAGAAATCTGAGGCTACATTAGGAGATGACACCTGAAAAAGGTGGCAGGCTATGTTCTCTTGAGAAAGATACCCAGTGAAATGCACTACAGTAGGGACTGATTGTGAGTAAGACCATAAACCAGTTTTATTTTAGTTAACAATATTATATTTTGCAACAGAGAAAGAGGATGAATGATGCTCATTGACCCTAGAGGGAGGGAAAGTTCAGAAAAATAGCTGTAGGACAAAAATGAATAGAAGAGACTGGGGGACAAACCAGTAAGAGAACATCACAGCCAGAAAAGACAGGGTGATCAACTCTGTCCCCATATCCCATCCTGGGAAGACTAAAGGCTAGAAAGTGTTCTTTTGTCTTACTGGTTGGATGTCTGGTCCACTGGGGTGGAGAAGTCATCGAGACAGGTAGCAGAGGCAAATGATCACATTGCATCCATAATCATGAAAGAAAAAGAGATGAGTGCTTGTGTTGCATTTGCTTACTCAATTTCATTCAGTCTGGGACCTGGGACTGGTGCCGTCTGCATTCAATACAGGTCTTTCCTCTTCAGTTAAATCCTTCTAGAAATATCCTTATAGGTGCACTCAGGTGTGTTTTATTTTTAATTTTTTTTATTTTATTTATTTCTGTATGTGTATGAATGTACTGTCTGCAAGCAAGTCTGTGCACCCATGTCGTGCAATGCCGTGGAAGTCAGAAGAGGGTGTCGGATTCCCCTGGAACTGGAGTTCTCCTGGAATTGGAGTTTCAGACGGTTCTCGGCAGTGAATGTTGGTCCCAAAATGTTGACAGTGAAGATTAACTGGCAGTTTTGCCTAGGATAATCCATCTCATGTAAGCAGAGGTGCTCTTTGATTTATTTGATCCATATCAAATTGCTCTTAAATCTGGAGTCTCAAATTTAAAATCAAATGAGTTATGGTCCAACCTTCAAAGTACTTCAGAGATGGAATGGCTAGCCTTACATGGTATAAAGTATGACTAGAACAATGCACAGAGAATGAGATGAGACCATGAAGTGTGGACACAGCTCTCAACTCAAAGGGGATAAGAGAGCATATTCTAAAACCAAATATGACCGATTATGGCCTAGAAACACAAGTTTAATTTATACCAAATTCCATATTCCAATGTGGTGAACGTTTGATGAAGTGTTTAAAGTGACAGAAAGTCATAAATGAAGGCATCTTTCAAATACATTGGTGGAAGCATTATGCAGGGGTGTTAAAACCTTTGCTCCAGGCCTCAGAGGCTATATGATGATAGTCTTGGCCTTTTGGTTGGTGGAAACTAAAGTTTTGTTAAGTTGACACTTTCCAAGGTCTTTATCTGTTTAGTCACAGAAAGATTGATAGTTCTTACATAAACGTGGATAAGGGATGGCTCTTTAAAGAGCTAAAGATAGAACAAGATGATCTGTAACTAGGCTCTGAATCTGCAGCATTCCAACATCTGCACTGTCACTGAAATTCTAATTCATCAGTCTTGCAAATGGTTCAGTATAAAAGTACATCTTCTTCTCGGGCTGGAGAGATGGCCTAGCAGTTAAGAGCGCCGGCTGCTCTTGCAGAGGATCCGGATTCGATCCCCAGCACCCACACGGCAGCTGAGAACCGTCTTTAACTCCAGTTCCGGAGGAATCCGACACCCTCTTCTGACCTACTCGGCATTGAACCACACCGGTGTACAAACCTACATGCAGGCAGTACATTCATACACATAAAAACAAATAAATTTTTTAAAAAAGCACATCTTCTTTCTGGGAAATTAAGCCCACAAGGGAACTTCTGGTACATGTCCAGAAGTCTCCAGAAATTATGTGTTTGGCTGCAATGTAAGGATGACAAAGAGTCCATGAATACATGGTATGAGGAAGCATTTCATAAAAACAAATAACAATGTGCAGATCTAATGTGGATACTAGAGACACCCCGATGTTTGTCTTTGTCACCTGTAATCCCTTTTCACCTCACCTAGAAGGATGTTGTGTGGAAATGACTTTTCTGGGAATTCCTTTTGTCTTATACAACATTGTACCTAAAGCTGATCTTACTTTGTTTTGAGATCATTTAGTGCTGTCTATTCGGTCTGCCTTCTTAATACGCAATCAGCTTACTTATAGCTTTTATGAGTTATATGAATAATCTTAGTAGGCCTTGGGCTTCTCTTTTAGTCACTTTTTTTTTTGTGTGTCTTTTTGAGACAGGGTCTCCCTTTAGTCCCAGTTGGCCTGGAGCTCACTTTGTAGACCAGGCGGGCCTTGAACTCACAGAGATCCACCTGCCTCTGCCTCCCAAGTGCTAGGATTAAAGGCGTGTGCCACCACTCCCGGCTCTGTAGTCACCTTTTAAAAGTGAAGTTAAACAAATAGCTTTAATCTTAGTTTAATATTCTTTATTTCTCCCTCATAACCCTTCTTTGTCCTTGCCCTAGAATAATGTATGTTTGTGTGTGCTATGAAAATATAAGCACTGAGAAGGCTGAGGAGATGGCTCAGTGATTAAGAGCACTGGCTGCTATTGCAGAGGACCCAGGTTCCATTCCCAGCACTCATGTGGGAGGTAACAACTGTCCATAACTTCAGTTCCAGGGCATCTGATGTCATCTTCCCACCTCCACAGACCTTGTATGACTTTAGTGCATTTATATATATACACGTGCAGGCAATACACTTATACAAAAAAATTTATTTTTAGAAAGAAAACATCAGCACTGAAAGCAGACACCAACAAATTATCCACAGTTTATGTTGAAAATAGCAGGTGGGATTATAACAATAACATCTAATGTGGTTTTGTATCAGTGGGGAGTCAGAAAAGAAAAATTATTTCCTGATGAGACCAAGTTCCTTACTTTCCTTACCATGTCATTCTTGATGCACTCTTTAAATAAAAACAGTGCACCTTTTGTTGGAGGCATAGTTTTGAGAGAAATATGTATGAATGTTTCTAAGAACAGATTGGCCTCAGTCTTGGTTTCGATGACTCTAAGATTCGGCTATCTTTGTCAAGGCAGCACTGCCTAGAGGAATTCTCTTCCCTCAAAACGAATCTCATCTCATTTCATTGACCCCAGCCACCCAGGGGTCACTCTCCTGCATGGATGATCCTATTTTCCACCGGAGTTTGCAATATTTCTCTCTCTCCATGTTCCTTCAGTTCTATGCGTAGACAAGATCTCTAATGTTTGCTGTTTCCGACGTGTTCCACTGCTTCACATCTCCATTTCACTGCTTCTGTTTCCTCTCCTGTCAAACTTCTAGAAATCTATCTACACAAACTTTTACTACTCTCTAATATTCTGTGTATGTCCAATCCTTAGATCTTTGAATTTAAATGCAATTGCAAGCCTATCTAAAGGTGTTTTCACCAAAGATGCAGTTGACTTCTTTGCTGAAACCAAGTGGATGTTTCCAGACACATCTGACAGGGCTGCTAGCTCCATTCTAAAAGTGGAGCTCCTCTCCTGGGGTGACAAAATTCCCAGCTTCTATACCCACCTCCCTTACCAAGACTGCCACTCTTCTTTAGCCTCCTCCTTTTCCATATCTCCAATAAGAATCAATTGGTAGACAGACTTTTGTTATAGACTGAATGTTATTTTTTCAAAGAATTCACAAATTGAAACTTAATCCCAAATGCAATGCTATTGGGTGGGGAGATAATTCAGTTACAAGAGTCTTGTCTTCATAATTAAAAATAGCTCCCTTATAAAAGATACCCAGGGATCTTGTTTATTCTTCTGCCATGTGAGAATGTGACAAGAAAGTGTCATGTATGAAGAAGAAAGTTTACAACAGACACCAAGTTGCTGGTACCTTAAATATTGCCATTTCTATCTACCAGAACTATGCCTAATACAGTTCTGTTGTTTATAAATTACCCAGTACCCAGCATTTTGTTGCAGTGATTTGAATGGACTATGATTTTTTATTTGAGATGTTATTAAATTAAATGGATATCATGTTCAACATGTATTTGTGGAGGCCTGGGGATGTAGATTAGTGGCAGAGTATGCACTTAGCAAGCAAGAAATCCTGGGATGAAGCTACAGGGCAGAAGAAAATCAGATTTCCAGAATTAAACCTGCACAAGTTTATTTCAAATATATAAATACTACTTTAGAGAGCATCCATTGCCATAAGAAAAATAAATTCTATGAAGCTCATAAACAGCCATTCAATAAAGAATGAAGCATGAGAAACACGACGGCTGTCCCTGTTCTCACCCACAATTTTCCCTAGTAATTTCTGTTATTGTTGTCCCCTGAAAGCAAAAATGTGCTGGATAACTTTAGTGTCAACTTGACACACTTGGCTTTAGGGAGCCTTAATTGGGGAATTTCCTCAATTGGACTGGCCTGTGGCCATGTCTGTGGGGGTATTTTCTTGACTGTTAATGATGTGGGAGGGCCCAGCCCACTGTGGATGGTGCCACCCCTGGGCAGGTAGTCCTGTGCTGTGTAAGAAAGCAGCTGGAGCAAGGGCCAGAAGAGCAAGCCAGTAAGAAGCATTCCTTTGTGGCTTTTGTTTCAGCTCCTTCTGCCAGTTTCTGGACCTGAGTTCCTATGCTGGGCTCCCTCAGTGATGAACTGTGACCCAGGAGATGTGAGCCAATAAATCCTTTCCTCTTCAACTTGGTTTTGGCCAGAGTGTTTTGTCACAGCAATTAAAAAGAAACTAGAATGTCCAACTCGACATGAAAGATGTTGTAAATAAGAGTGTGGGAATAATACAGTGCAGTGGAGATGGGGCAGTAATTATGCTTATGAAATTCACTTTGAAGGCCCTAACCAGTGTCATAAAGTTAATCTAAAGCAATGGACTATTTACACAACTCCCTTTTATGTTTCTTTCTGTATTTGGTGGCAATTATTCAGGAGAAAAAATTACTTATTTTTCTCCTGAAAAAATAATCAAATAAACTTCCATTTCTATTTCCTCCCAGATGACTGTAGTTGATTATTTTTCTAAATAGAAAACATCCTTCTAAAAAATCAGGACTATTTCTCTGCTGTTGAAAAACATTTTGATCTAGCCGGGTGTGGTGGCACACACCTTTAAACCTAGCACCCAGGAGGCAGAGGCAGGCAGATCTTTGTGAGTTCAAGGCCAGCCTGGTCTACAGAGTGAGTTCCAGGACAGCTGGGGCTACAAAGAGACCCTGTCTTAAAAAAAGACCAAAAAAAAAAAAAAAAAAAGAGGAAAAATATTTTGCTCTTTACAAGGTTCTACCAATAGCCCACTGTCCACAAAAAGAATGGTTTTGAAATAATAGCTCATTTTCTTAAGAAAAATAATTACTTTACAGAGCAAGCCAAAATTTTATCTTCATGTTGAATAGATTAAGTGGTCAGGCCACTGGAGATAGAGAGTCTTTTGCACCAGGAATGCATTATGAGCAAAGGAGTCCCTAAGGTTTATAAAACAGAAATACTGTGATGATTATAGTGTTTTTCCAGTTTTTGAAACTTGACTTTTTCATCACATTCTTTCATGTGGAGATAAAAATAGTCAAAAGGGTAGTCTGGAGACATGGCTCAATGGGTTGAAGCACTTGCTGCACAAACATGAAGACTAGGCTCAAGTCATCAGCCAAGTAAAAAGTCTGGGGTGGTTGTAATTGTGCCTGTAATCCCAGTGCTGAGTACAGTCAAGACAGGGGGATTGCTGGGGCTTGCTCAGTACCAGCTTAGTTCTGGGTTTAATGATAAATCCCATATGAAGAGAAGAAAGTAGAGAATGATATAGCAGGATACCTGAATACTCTCCTCTGGCCTCCATATACATGCATACACCACACACACACACACACACACACACACACACACACACACCTACAAACACACACCACATATACATATAGATAGATACACACAGACACATACAAAAATAGTCCAAAGGATATATTAGCATTTAAATTTTGTTTTAAAGACTGTAGAAATGGGAAATAATTCTAAAGATGACACACTATGCCTAATTAATACACTCCTCCAAATACATCGATACATTATATTTATTGCATAAAATTCATCATTTAAAAAATATTTTATTTATTACTTTTATTTTATGTGTATGACTATATTGTCTGCATGTAAGTGCACTTCACCAGTGTATTCCAATGTCAGAAGAGGGCATCGAATCCCCTGGAACTGGGGATACGGATAGTTTTTATCTGCCATGTCAATGGTGGGAATCAAACCTGATTCCTCTGTAAGAGCAGCTAATGCTCTTAACCACTGAGCAATCTCTCCAGCCCCCAAAGTCATATTTTTTAAATATTGCAGGTAAACAGTACTTTAAGTGGCTAACCTTCTTGCTTTTAAATAGTTGTAGGACAGTATATCTTCTAATTATGATTTTTTTTATTTTCTGCCTCAAACTAGGACTTTTCTTTCTTTATTTATAGTAGAATCAACTTTTAGATGAAGGTTTAGTTGTATAATCAACTTTAAAATAATGATTAAATATAAAGATGAGCTTTGAAAATCCTTTACTTTGTAGTATTACTTTTTTTTTTTTTTTTTTTTTTTTTTTTTTTTTT